>PVHP010000637.1:0-134745 GCA_004024765.1 Zapus hudsonius
GTGTTTATATCTTGAATGATTATTAGTTTGTGGGGGCCAGGGGCGGACTGTCATGGTTTGATACAGGTGTCCCCCACAAACAAATGAATGTGTTCTGATAGATCGATCCTCAGCTGATGGCAGTTTGGGTTTTACAACCTCGATGAAGCTGTGTTGTTGGGGGCAGGCTTATGGGGGTTATAAGCCAGCTTCCCCTTGCTAGTATTTGGCACACCTTCCTGCCGCTGTTTGCAGTGCTGTGGCAGAGGTGATGTCCAGTCCTCTGCTCATGCCATCGTTTTCCCTGCCAGAATGGAGTCTCCCCTCGAGTCCGTAAGCCAAATAATCCCATTCCTCTACAAGCCGCTTTTGCTTGGGTTCTCTCTGCGCAGCAACTAGAAAGCTGACTGCAACACATATATTAATATTGGCAGATTAAGGCCTCAAATATGATATGTGTATTACGTTTAAATGGCAAAATAATCCAAGTGACTAGTCTAGGATTATCAGAATTGAATTTAAAAATAAAACCTCACATATGTACTACTTATAATGGACATATTCTAAATAAGATTACCGAAGACTGAAGAGAAAAACATGATGGAAAAAAATATAGTACAATTTACTCAACCAAAAAGCTAATTATTCTAACACTAGATGATATAAATATTAAAAAACAAAATGCATTTTCATAGTTGGGCAAATTTCACCATGATATTACAAATCAGGAAGAAAGGATGACTAAATTTGTGTGTGTTCCATACATCACATAGTCTCCAAATCTTCAGAAAAAAATCTGATAGGACTCACAGGAGAACTAATGACAGCTATAATCACAGATGTCATATTGACACTTTTACCAACTGATAATAGGCAGATTAAAAAAATGTGAAGATTTGAACAACAAAATTCCAAATCTTAATTGATTTATATAGAATATGATGCCATAGAATTCATCCTCCTCTTTCTTGACTTGCTTTCCTTTTTTATATTTTTTTTTCTGTCAAGACAGAGTTTCATTCTGAAGTCCAGGCTAGTATTGAACTCATGATCCCCTGTCCCAGCCTTCCAAATCTTGGGATTACAGGTGAGTGCCAGGATACGTGGCAGAATCCATATGATTTTTAACTGCACATGATCATTGACCAACACTGATTCAATGTCAGGTTGTAGCATTGTTTTAACACAACTCAGAGGACTACAGTCACACAGAACATGTTCTCAGACCACTGTGGAATCACACTGGGCATCGATACAAAAGGTGAAGAGAAATCTCCCATATACATGGCATTAAGCAACATGCTCAGTGCCAGGTTCTATACATGCCAATTAGATTATGATTTGTAATGTCATCACAACCACGAATCATAAACAGGAACACAAAGAAAATATGCAGATGTTTTTGAAACGAATGGCCATTATGCTACATTACATAACACACTGTGAGATCCAAGTGTAGCCAGGCTTAAGGGAAGCTGTGTATTCAGTCCTCTTAAATTATAGTGAGAGAAAAGGAAAGGCTGAATATCAATAATCATCAGTAACACTTCAGGAGGTGAAAAGGTATAGTGAATGATAGGAGGAGGAAATGAAGAAGGGATGAAGAAAAATCAACAAAACAAAGGGCTCTTTCTCTGCAAAGACTACTAAAATTGATGGACTCCTTGGCAGGACTAATCAAGAAAAAGAGAGGAAAGAAGAAATGGATCTCTTCTTAGGAAAGCACTACTTATCAAACTGAAATAAAGAGACATATAAAACCCGAACTGCTTTATATCTGGCCAAGAAGTTAAACCTTTGGGTAGGCAACAATAGAGACCAGACAGCCTTAATCAATAAGAGATTCCAAAGTTTGACTTCATTTAAAAGGAGACTCTTTCTTATGAGAGCAAGAGGCAGGCCAGAAAGGAAGAAAACACTAGCAAAATGATTATGGCTGGAAGAACTCACATCCAGAGGAGAAAAAGAGCCACACACAGAGAGACTCATAACCCAACTTAAGAAATAGCTAGAGCTCCCACAGGCATTGCCTGATGAACCAAAGAGGTCAATATCAGGTCACCAGGGAAATACAAATGATAATCACTATACATGGTTATCAAGGCTAAAAATAGTAACATTAACTGAGAAGAGTCAATGCTGGGGAGGATATAAACATTCTCACTAGCTGGTCCAATCAAAGTTCAAGCAATCAAATTTCTCATAGACTGATCCAATGAAAATTCAGTAATCAAATTTCTCATTGGCTGGCCCGATGTAAACCAGAACAACTACTTTGAAAAACTGACGGTATCAACAAAGTTGATCCAGTAATTCCACACAGAGGTAAACTCCAAAGGGACATTCGTTTATGTCCCACAAGACACATTCCAGAATATTTACTCCCTTGTTACTGAAACCAGCCCCAACCTAGAAACAATTGAAAGGTGAACACATGGAGTAGATGGTATAGTGACATATTCATTTATAAATGCAAATAGGCTATAGCTCCTTGGGACAGTATAGACAAGTTTTGCAAAAGCTACTTATAAGAGCACACACCATAAAATTCTGTTTCTATAAAGCTCAAAATAGGAAAAGCAAGTTGGTGGGTGAAGGAAGCAGAAAAGGAGTTTTTTCTATGGAGTAGGAGGAGTCTAGAAGTTTCCAGCTTTGTTCCTATTTTACTTCTTGATTTGGATTTTGTGTTCATTTTCAAGAATTAAATCGCTCAGAATTTGTGCAATCATCTGTTCAAAAGTTACAGGTTTATTAAGACAAAGGTGACCCCTCTTAAATAAGTCATATTGACTGCAATTTAGAAAGATATTTCCGAATGTTTCAATCAAACAAGTGAGAAATGGCAGACAACTAATTTGGAGTGACACTATGAATAACTTCTTTTTTTAACTCTAGCTATTCAGAAAGAGAAAGAAAGTTAGATTGAAAACATCACGCATTTTATGTGGATGTTCACAATAGCCCCAAATAGGAATTATTCAAGTGTTTATCCCATCAATGGATGAGTAGCTACACACGGTGTGGTATTTTCACCCAGCGGAGTATTATTTAGTCATCACGAAATATAAAACATTGATGCATGCTACAACATGGACGAACCTGGAAAACATGTCAAGTGAAGAGGCCAGTCACATGTCATTCACCTGCAATGTTCCCAATGAACAAATCCATGGAGCATGATAGTAGATTAGTGGTTGCCATGGCCGGGGGACAGGGGCACAGGGAAGGGAGTGTTAATGCGTGCAGGATTTCTTGGTGGAATGATAAAAATGTTCTGAATTCAGGTAGCAGCTACGGCTGGGCAACCATGTGAATACATGAAAATCCACCGAATGGATTATAAAAGAGTGAACTTTATGATCTCAATAAAACTGTTACTAATAAAATCTTAATGATTATGGAGCAAAAGCGATCAAGTTAAGGGATGAAATAAATAGACATCACCCTGCCTCAGATAATTCATTAAGAGGAACAGGCTAATATCTGACCTAGGAAATAAAATAGTTCTGTTATTGTTTGCTAAATCTGCTAATGCAAGGGAGCAGGTCGTAATGAGCACCCGGGAAAAGATTTAAATTCTTGCCAATTTGAACTGCCATACTGACATCAATAAAGATAACATACAACTCATAATGTGCCTCAGAACTGGGCTAGGGATAACAAGCTGACTAACAAGTGTCATCAGTTTAGAGATTAGTCATTACACAAGGCCAGTGGAGAGTGTACAGCTAATAGACACATGACAAAAGCGTGCCTAGATTTTCTCAAATTTGACAATATTTATACAAGTTCTCTAATAAGGAAATGTGTTTTGAAGGAAAAGGGGTTTCTAAGCTATCAATCATCTAGAAAGAACTTTTAAAATCAATGCTCCTAGAGGAAAAGACCAGACTTTATTATTAATTAATTAATTTGAGAGAGAGAAAGTGACAGAGAGAGAGAGAGAAAAAGAGAGAGATTATGGGCACACCAGGGCCTCTTGTTGCAAGTGAACTCCAGATACATGTGTTATTTTGTGCGTTGGGCTTTGCATGGGCACTGGGGAACTGACACCAGGCTGGTAGGCTTTGCAAGCACCTTTAACTGCTAGGCCATCTCCCCAGCCCCAAAGTCAAGACTTTTTGACTATTTGTCATTATACTTCTATACAAAGTGATGTCATGCATCTATTGTATGAAGAAGTCCTAGAGTGTTCGCATCAAACAGTTAAGAGAAAAACAATTATAGGATGTTAGGCAGATAATTAATAAAAGGTTTTTATTAAAAAGCTACAGCCACCAAGACAGTAAAACTCTTGGGATGGACACCATGTAGTCTGGAACTGGAGCTTGGGGCCTGGCTTCCCCTGATGGCCTGATGTGAACATCTGCCCTGGGGCTCTGGCTCCACTGGCCAGCTTCCACTATGACCCATTGGTCTTCAAACCTTTGTTAAAACTGGGGCACTTCTTTCATTTTCATTTTATTTTTTGGACGGGATCTTGAGTGTTTATGGACATTTATTACACATATTGTAATGCTGTAGTTTAAATGCAAGACATTGACTGGAAAAGGAGTCATCAAGTTATAAATAATGGTAACAACAACAATAACTAAGTTCTTAGGTCTAGGGCTGAAGAGATGACTTAGCGGTTAAGGCACTTGCCTGCAATGCAGAAGGACCTGAGTTAGATTCCCCAGTGCCCATGTAAAGCCAGATACACAAGAGGGCGCATGTGTCTGGAGTTCATTTGCAGTGGCTGGAGGCCCTGACGTGCCCATTCTCTCTCTCTCTCTCTCTCTCTCTCTCTCTCTCTCTCTCTCTCTCTCTCTCTCTCTCTCTCTTTCAAATAAATAAATAAAATATAGGTCTAAATTAACAATAGCCATTTTAAGGTGTAACTAGAAAGTGAAATTAAATAAATTAAAAAATGCTGAATGCCTACTTTTTGTGTGGTGTCTGTGTGTGTGTGTGTGTTTATGTGTTTTGAGGCCAGAGAATAACCTTAATTAGATATCATTCCTCAGGAACTCTGTGCACTTCTTTTAATTAATTAATTTGAGAGAGAGACAGACAGAGAGAAAGGGAGAGGGGAGAATTGGTATGTCAGGGCCTCCTGCCAGTACAAATAAACTCCAAATGCATGTGCCACTTTGTGCACCTGGCTTTACCTGGGGAAATGAACTCAGGCGGTCAGGCTTTGTAAACAAGCATCTTTAACTGCCGAGCCATCTCTTTAGCGCCATGCACTTCTTTAGGACAGGGTCTCTCACTCACTGGCTTGGGTCTTACCAACTAGGCTGACTGGCTGGCCAGGAAGCCCTCAAGATTCATTGTCTCTAACACCCTAGTGCTGGAATTACAAGTGCACACCACTGCCCCAACATTTATGTAGGTTCCAGATATCTGGACTCAGGTTCCTTTTTTTTTTGCTTCTCTAGCAAAAACTAACTGAGCTATCTCCATAGCTCCTCAATGTCTGGTTTTCCTTTTTTTTTTTTTTTTTCGAGGTAGGGTCTCACTCTAGTCCAGGCTGACCTGGAATTCACTATGTAGTCTCAGGGTGGCCTTGAACTCAAGGCAATCCTCCTACCTCTGCCTCCCGAGTGCTGGGATTAAAGGCGTGCGCCACCACGCCCAGGTTTTCCTTTTTGAATCTGTTAATTACCTGCAAATATACTCTGGATAACAACTCATTGTTGGCCCACTAAACAATGTAACTCATTATGGATAATTTAAAAAAATAAAACTAATAGGAAATTAATTCCCATCACCTGAGATCAATGTGAAAATTTAAATTAGTCAGACAGTGTTTGTTGGGTATCGACCATGTTCTAGGCAGAAATCAGAAGTCCTTTCAAAAAAGAAAAAATAAATAAACAGCTTTAGAATAAGGAGTGAACAGGTCACTGCTACAGATGGGGCTGAGGTTCCTCCTGCTACTTCAAAGGTGAAAGCTGTACTAGAGTCTCTAGGGTATTGCTTTGTTTTAACTGGTGTGCATGTATGTGTGTGTGTGCATGTGCACTTACACACATGTGTTCAGATGCGTGTTCCCTGTGTGCATGTGTGGGGAGGCCAGAGGAAAATGTCAGGTGTTCTCAATGGCTCTTCTCTCTTATTTTCCTGACACAGGACATATCACAGAACCTGTAACTCCCTGTCTTTTAATCAGATTGAGTGACCAGGGAGGTCCTGCAATCCTCTGTCTGGGCACCCCTGCCCCCAGTGCTGGGGTTACAGACATGTGCAACTGTGTCCAGCTTTTATGTGGGTGCTGGGGATTGAACTCAGGTCCTCATGCTTGTGCACCAAGCTCTCGTCACTGATGAGTCATCTCCTTACCCTTTCTAACATATTTCAAAACACCTGTATTAGCTACTTTCCTCATTGCTGTGGCAAAATACCTGAAAAAAGGAATTTAAGTAATGGTTTATTTTGGTGTGAGAGGATACAATGTATCATGACAGGGAAGGCATAATGGCAGGAGTGTGAAGCAACTGGTCATGGGAGAAGAGAGAGATGATCACCGGTGCTCTGCTGGCTTTCTGCTTTTTATACAGTGTGGGACCCCAGCACAGGGCGATGGTATCAACCACATTCAGGGTTGCTCTTCCATCCTCAAGCAAGCTTCTCTGCAATGCCCAGATCTGTCTGTCTCCTAGATGACTCTAAATCCAATAAATCTTACCACAAAGATGTGGGGAGTTCAAAACTAATGTTTCGGGGCACTATAAGCTATTAGTAAGATCACAGAAAAGTCTCCACAGGGAAACTAACTTCCCACTTAAACTTACATGAAAGTTAGTGGCTGAAAATTGATTTCATGTGACTTCAGCAGTTTTGAGTACAACCTTGGTTCATGATAACCAGTGGCAGTTTTCTTAAGTTAAAATGATCTTTAGGAAGGAGTCTGTAAATACTGAATTTTAGATATCTACGGGAGTACAAGAGAGAACAAGAGAGTAGTGGCCTTGCTTCTCAGCAAGTTTCTTGTCACTGTAAATGAACCCTAATCGATCCACTTTGCACTCAGAATATACTTTTGAAATAACTTTAAGGGGCTGGGCAGATTGCTCAGTGGGTAAAGTGCTTGCATGAGGACCTGAGTTCTTTGGAATGCTATCTTCCAGACACAAAGTAGTTGTTGCATTCACTACCTCGAGGACAAAGGCTTGTCATTAGTCACAAAACCTGCCTAATACTGGGCCTGTCGATATGTTGTCATGAATGATGGCATAACTTGGGATAACCTCTTGGAGAGTAGCGTTAGAGGCACATGGAATACTCGGCAATCACTATTAGCACTTACAGTGGCACCATCATAGGAAATCTTTGAGTACAGCACTTGTGGGCTTTCATGTTTGGAGGTTGGAACCCTGAGTGCCCAAGATACCCTTGGAGAGAGGATCCACCTGTCTCAGGCCACCAGGGGTGCTCTG
The DNA here is from genome assembly GCA_004024765.1 of Zapus hudsonius. Classification (NCBI taxonomy): domain Eukaryota; kingdom Metazoa; phylum Chordata; class Mammalia; order Rodentia; family Dipodidae; genus Zapus; species Zapus hudsonius. The sequence continues at coordinate 7,401 of PVHP010000637.1, forward strand.
GAATTTCCCTGGAGGGCTGAGGGAATAAGACCACTCAGGGAAGGTTTGGGAGGCTGGGGCACTGACCCTAGTCGATAAGCTCCTACTGCAGTTCAGCCCACTCACTTTGGAGTCTCAGGATGCTGGTTCATTCCTATTTCTGCTGCTCATGGTACCCATGATCATGGAGCTTCCTCTAGCTTTTCAGAGCTTAACATTAGTGTCCCTCATTCATACAGTACATAATGAAGCCACACTTATAGTGCCAGAGGAGCGGGGCTGTGGTGGAGAGTTCTGTGGTGGGAACAGCAAAGGTTCAGCCAACGACCTTCATGTTTACCTATATCATTCACCAGGTTGGCAGGAAGGGTGGCTAGTCCCTGACCGTGGCCCTGATCCCCAAAGGAACTCTGATCATAACATACTTCCATCCTATCTATGCAGGACTTTCTGCTTGGGTCCAAGGTCAACAGAAGAATATGATTTTATGTACTCTGCCTTCTCTAAATGCTGATCTATTTGGCATAAATGGGAAACGTGTGATCCATAATTCTAACAGTATGGGGAGCTGAGAGTAATGACCCTTCTGCACATGCTAATGTGGGGGTTATTTATGTGTCCATGGGCCATCTTGTGAATGCCAAGAATAGCTGTTGTGCCCCTTTGCTACTGTTCCGTCTGGTTTTTCAATCTCTACTTGCTGAAAAAAATAATCATGGCTATGCTAAAATCACAATGGGACTCATACAAAATTCGCTAAATAACACCAATAAAACTATGGAAATGGCACTTTGGCATTACAAGTTATTTTCTTATGGACTTTAATAAGATTCAGTGCTTTTGTTCTCACAGTGCTCTGGCATTTTAACTACACACACACACACACACACACACACACACACACACACACACCCCACACTAAATATGTGAGAGTCCCTGCAAATCCACACTCACTCTCACAAAAGACCACTTTGTTGTTGTAAACAAGCATCCAGCAGTGGTTTAGTACAAGAAATTAATACTGATCGGTGTTCATGGTGGGGACCCCATGGTGTGGTCCTTACCTCTTTCCTGGTGAATTTTGGCGAGTGATCATTTTTGTCATCGATCACAATAGTGGCTGTAGCTGTGCCTGTCAATCCAACATCCAGACCAGCCATGTCCTGAGCTTCGATGATCAGTTCATATTTGGGGTTTTCCAGAGTCTATCAAACAAAAATACACCAGAGACGTCAGTATCTACTATGCTTTCTAGCAGGCATCTTAATTGGTCATAGCATTTTTACCTGTTATGTATAAATGTAACTTCAAAATCCCACCAGGGTGACAGTCACTATTCACAGATTGGAGACCATCATCATGATGGACTCTACTTACTGTCCTTGTTTAAGTCCCATTTGAAACATTCCAGGATGTTCCATGTCCTGGGATTGGGCGTATATTTACATTTGATATTCACACCTACATCTGTCATTTCATTGTGACCTTTTGAAGTTGATCTGGACATTAGGCTAAGTCTTGTGCTGACACTGGAACACAAATGGCTGTGTTCCAAGCTCACATTTACTGAAAAAGTGGGGGGTTGGCCCTTGGATCACTGTACTTTTAGTAATCTTTCTAGCATGCATGCACATCAAACTGATGATTGATCCTACTTTACAGGTGGATAAAATAGTACTTCTTAGGTTCTTTTGCTCTCCCAGAGTACTGTATTTGAAATACACATTTTAAATGCATGCCCAAACTCAGAACCTATGAACTTAATAAAAACAGTATTAAATGCTTGTCTTTTATCCATGTTTCTTGACTACTGGACAGATTTTGGCAGCTGCATTTAAATATTCAAAACAACTAATCAAATAGCTGGGGTTCTGCATGAAGACTATTGCTACAGTTGGCACTGTATGTAAGGACAGTAGTGGACCTGCTTGTCCTGGCCTCACAGCATCCCATTCTTCTACTGCTAAGACTGCACCCCATGTCTCATTCAGGGACTCACTGCCGCCTACCTCTGCCCACACAGTTGGGGTCAGGCTGTCTCTCCTTGTTTTCTACCAGGAAAACTTCTAGAGTGAGCCCTGATTTCTAGATACCTTTAAGTGCATCCCATCCCAGGGGCAAGATGGCAGGGTCAGGCTGTGCCCTGTGTTAGGAAGTTTTGTTTTCACATGGCATGAACCTGTTAGCACTCAGCTCGGAGGGAGGGAGCAGGGCTGGGCAGGAGCCCCTTGAGATGAAGTCAGTCCTGGAAGACTGGATCTTTGGCTTTCCTGTTGGAGAAGAATAAATGTCTGCTTGTGAGTGAACTGAGGCTGGCTGCATCCTCCACGCCCATCGCCAGTCTTGCCCAAGGACTTTTTCAGCTAATTAAGGCATTAATTTTCATTATTTGCTTAAACCATTTTGGATTGGTTTCTTAATCACTCACAGAGAGAGTCTGAGCAGAACTACTTTCAATAACAAAAATAAAAGGTGTTTACAATTGTATAAAAGCCTAGCCAGCATGACAGCTTCAAAAACTGGGGTTTATTCCAACCAGTCATTAAGAAGTACCAGAAGGAGGAAGGAACAAAAAAAGCAATGGGGGACCTCCAATTTCCTTCTAAAGTCACAAATCCACGTGGAAAATTGAAAAGCTCAGTGCTACCATCCTGAAAACTTTGGAGTATCTCTTAAAGAGACAGTAGCTGCCTGTGCTCATGGACACTTCCAATGGGTTGTTCCATGAAGTAAGAGCTCTGAGCTACTAACTTGAGACTGGTTCTATTGTATGATCTGTCTAGTCAGGCTCTCCCCTGAGTGCCACGAGGGGCAATGATGTGCCCCTATGACAGCTCTACACAGGACACTGTGGTTTCCATTCTAGCTCCACCAGGATTTAAGGTCACAATGCTCCCCAACTGCTGAGTGCAAATGGAGTTGATGACACATCAGCCCTGGTTCTGCCAGGTTGGTGATGCCCACTTAGCAGGTGCCTGAGATGCCATCAGCTGCCAGGTGAAGCTGGAAAAGGTCAGCCTATCATTTGTGGGTCATCACTGACAAGATGGACTGGTGGGCTCTTTCTCATAAATTCTGAAGGTTTTCACTTTTATTTCAGAGCCTCTCTGCATATATCAACCTCAAACCTGAATATGCCAGGTCTCATTTCTTCTATATCCTTTTTCCTTCTTTGAAGCAGAGTTGGGGCTTAATAAAGATATTCTAATATAAACTTTAAGCATGAGGGGTAAAAGAAAGAGAGGGGCTGGAAAGGAAAGACACATCTGGAAGCATGGGTGTGGGCTAAGAGAGAGCTGCCCCCTTTCGACTTTTGCCATAAAACATTGTATATGTCTTTGAAAGCGTATAATCACAGAATAAGAAATAATTTCAATTTTTCTCCAATGTAGAAGGGACCATGATAAACATAATGCCACTAATTAATATAATTCCTAGACACAAGTTTAAGAGCTATGCATAAAACAATCACATCAACATTTGATAGTTTATTTAGTTTTCTTCTCTTATTACTCTTTTGAAAATACGAGTAATCTCCTGTTGCACTATTTCCCTCCAGGCAGCTGTTACTATTGTTCAGAATGTTCCAAGACCTGCCTTCTCCTAAAGAATAGCTCTTGACCTTACACACGAAACAGACTAGGGGACTGGAATCCACGATGGCTGCCTAAGCCCATAAGCCAAATTATGATACCCAGAGACTGAAATTCAATTTTGGGACATCATTCAGAATGCTTAGGGGGAAGCCACTCTGGAGGAACTTGGAGATAGGAGGGTACCAGTCTGGAGCTGGTCATGGCCATTGGCATCCTTACATAGACTGATCTATACCAAAAGTAATATAAACCTGGAGGTGGAGACAGAGTTCTAACACTGTGCTCTTGTAATCCTTGAAGCCATTTTGCCTCTCAGAGCTTGCAACTCTTATGAGTGAATAAATTTTCCTTTTCTCAAGATATTTGATTCAAATGTTCTATGAGGAGTAACTAGGCAGATTTGACTAATATTGCATCTAATGGTATGATCAATTATCTGGTTATTAGCAAGAAAGCACAGAAGTTGTCATATCCTACCAGAGTGTCACAATAGGCTCTTCATGACAGCACTCTAATCATTTCATGAATATATTATTTTTCCTTTTAATATTTCCCTGCATAATTTTTTTCTGTACAGAGAAAGTTATTACAATCTTTCTTTGCATTGGTTTTTGCATCTATTTAATTGGAAGTTAATGGAAATTTGGTCTAAATATTGTGCTGGACACTAGAGACTAGAGTGATGGGAAAAAGGAATTCTTTTCTTTAAGGAGATCAAGTTGAGGCTGAGGACAGGCATGTTCATGTGAACTCCACAAGATACTCTCAAAGCTGAGCAGAGATGATAAAGAACAAGGACACATTAACAGAGCTCTTGTCACCTAACAAAGTTTATAAACAGTGCTTTAAATGAACCAGCCTATTCCCATCTCCTGAAGGAAGTAAACTTTATAGCTGTAATGGGAAGTGGATTGATTAATGATGAAGAGAATCAATTAGACTATATAAAGTAGACAAATTGTATGGTTTAGATGAGTTATTCCAATGTCACATTTTTTTCTGGCAAACTTAAGTTTTTATTGCTAAAGTCATATCCAATCATTGTAAGAAAATAAAAATGAAATGTGGAAAGTAAAGACCTTTTTCCGCCCTTACTCAATCACACCCTTAAAGATTCCATAAATATTGACAGCAGGTGACAGCAATGGGATATGTCTCCCACCTTTTCCCTAAACACACACACACACACACACACACACACACACACACACACACACACATACACACACACACACACACAGAGTCATACTTAATACACAGCATGCTACCATTCACAGAATCTGTTTTACCATTTCAGTGGTTAGAGGTTTGCCTGTCCTGTTTAAACCCCGAACAAGAGTCTTCTCTTGTGTGAATCTTTCATAATTCAATCACACATGTCCATCAGCTGGCCATTTGGATCACTTCCAAGTTTTTACTAAGAAAAGCACCTCAAAGATCAAAAGTCTATTGGCCTGGCAGGGTTTGGGGATTGTTTCCTGTAAAATATAATTACATTCACAGAGAACAACCTAAACTAGGTAACCAACAGTAATAGCAGCCTCCTGTGAAATGCAGAGATGCCAGAAAAGACCCACAGGAATCCCTGCCCTTGGAACCTTTTCCCTCCTGTGACCTACATCCACACTCTGGTTGAGCCATTGCCCAGAAGCCATCTCTGATTCGGCTCCCCAGTTCCTAAGGATCTCTCCTACTGACCACAATGTATGGCCCATGACTATTGATTGCTATTCAGCTGGGCAGATTCCTTTAGTTTTGCACCCAGCCATGCTGTCCCCTTCTCTGGGAAGTACCCTTGATGCAGAGACAGAGGCCCAGATCCCATGTGTCCTGTCTGTCCCCTCTGTAAGAGTTGACTGACTCATAGTAACTAACTCCCCCTGCCACACAGTCCAAGTTGAGGATGCAGAACCAGAAGTCTTAGAGGTAGAACATAGGGGAACCCCTCTTTCTTTCTCTCAGCAACCTCTGGGTCCATTGGAAAGATTCCTCCTTGAATATTTGGAGAGGAAACTCTCCACCATTTTTCTCTCTGCCCAGGGAGGTACACTGCATCTTTGGGGATGAAGCCTCCATTGTCCTCTCACTAGACAAATGGACAGAACAGGCAGGCGGATGCCCCATGGCTCTCCCAAGGCCAAGCTACACACTCAATGGGCTTTGCCTGGTCCTTGCATCTATTTGGTTCAAGGCTTGGAAGGGAGGTGGGTATCATAAACTCCAACTCCACACAAACTCTGAGCTGAGGAATGTAAAACGTACCACCATGCCAGAAAGATGCAAGCTGGTCTCCGGTCTTTGTTGACCAATGTATCAGTTCTCTCTTTGATTCTGTAATATATCACAGTATCTGGTTCTTTCAGACCCAGAAGCAGCCAGATTGATCAGCTTTGGCTGTTAGTAACCAAAGAGACCTGGGATACAGATGACATCATGTAGTCACCACTTCCTGCTTCCTTGGACTCCAGGAAGATGGAGCCAGAATGTACTTCCCAGGTTTCCTCACAGTAAGATGAACTTGTATGGCTTGTAGATGTACTTGGTGTGGGTCTGGAACCTTCTATCAACTCTACACTTCTGTTTCCATGAAAACAAGACTCCTGAGACTGTGTAGATGGTGGTGAGGAGCAAAGCCCTTGGAACCCTGTCTCACATTGTGGTATGGGTTGGACTTCAGCCATCATCTGGGCTCAAGGGCCATTTATTTTAGAGCTTAACCTACCTGGACTAATATGAGAGCTGTTTCAAGTCGCAGGCTTGCTCTTTTCCCAAGTGGATGACAAAGTGTCCCCATGCAGGAGTGCTGCCTGTGGCCCCAGTACCTCACCAGGACTTCGCTCACAAGGTGAGTGTTTTGCTTCCATTTTTGGTAATGATGACAGATTGCCATTTCCCTGAACTAACGTGTATCTCAAAGGGATGAACATCTCAGCTGTGTTTCCAAACCAAAGCCACTTGTCTTCAGGGCTGGCTCTTCCTTTGGGGAGCCAGGATTTCATTTTGCCCAAGAAATGCATGGTGCCTGCCTGGGAAAATGAAATTGGCTCCTCTTATTTTATTTGAAGTGATGTGATCTGCAAGATGTCTCCAAGAGAGCCAAGGTACTGTCCTGGCTCAAGTTCTGCAGTCTCAGGCTTTGATTGCATTTGGGGTCTCCCCTGGGTGTCTCCAAGCTGCCAGTTACTAGATAGCCTAGAAACAGAGGGAGGTGGTGTATCTGCAGCAAAAAGCCTCCAGTGAGTCTCTACATACCCAGGCCAGGTTCACTGATCACACTGATTTGAAAGCCAAACATTTCATCTTGAACAAAGAATCAAGCCATATCATTAAATATGGCAGCTAATCAGTCAAAGGGCCCTTGATGTTTTACATGGCTACAATGACTTCCGTATGAGTCTGCATTTAACGGAACATTTATCACTAATAACAAGCATAATGGTAGCTGTGGGGGGAAATCAAGGGATAAATTTTACATGGAAAAAAGTTATGCTGTGAACCTGCACGCTGCCTGCTCTTCTGCCTCATCCTGGGCTGCTCTCCATATGTCTCCTTGCAGTTTGTGCAGACATAATTCCTTCCATGGTAACCCACTTCTTCTTTCCTATTTTTAATGTGTATTTGTGTGTGGTATGTGTAAGAACACATGTGTGCAGGGATGTGTGAAGACCAGGAGCTGATATCAGGTGTGTTTTTCAGTCACTACCTACCTTAGTTTTTGAGACAAGGTCTTGTGTGTGTGTGTGTGTGTGTGTGTGTGTGTGTGTGTGTGTGTGTGTTTGAGCGCATGCACATGCCATAGTACACAAATGAAGGCAAGGATAACCTCAGGATGTTGGTCGTCTCCTTCCACCTTCCTCAAGACACGGACTTTCTTATGGTTGTTTGTTGGTGGGAAGACCACACTAACTGGCCCATGAGCTCTGAGTCTCCTGACTCTGCTGCCCATTGCTATTGGAGCATTAGGATTACAAAATCCAAGCAATTATAGAATTTGTCACTTTGTGTCTGTTTTTACAAGGTTGCTGAGGAGCTGAACTCTGGTTGACAGGCTTGTGGAGCAAGCCACTGAGCAATCTTTCCAGCCCCAAGATATGCTATCTTATTGACCCCAGAGGTCAGTGATTTGGCTAGTCTAACTACCTGGCAAGCCTCCAAAGATCCCTATGTCTTCCTCTCCAGCACTGGGATTACAAGTACATGCTGTTGCATCTGACTTGGGGATCCCGACTCGGGTCTTCATGCTTTTGCAGCAAGCTCTTTCCCGCCTGAGCCATCTCCTCATGACCTACCCCACTTACTTTTCTTTTGAACACTGCCCCTCTGCTTCCTCCAGGCTTATTAACTCCTGATCACCTACTGACTTTCATTATTCAGTCCAATGCAATTAGTTCTCAAGGCAGGGAACTAAGTGCTAAACAGAGTGATTGACACTCAGGGAGGGGACAGTATTCAATCAATTACTATGACCCTGGACTTGAAGTTGAATGACTTTGCCCTTAACACCTCTGTTTCTTCCTCTGCAAAATGGGAGAATGCTACTACCTACTGGATAGGTGAGGCTAACAAGAGGTAAGTAGTTGCTGAGCCCAGAGCTTGCATGTGCCAATGCTCCCCAGATGGCAGTGGGTACCTGACAAGGGCGATTTAAAAGAGGAAGAGAGGATAAGAAGAAGGATTGTTTTGACTCCTTATTCCTGGAAGTCCATGATGGTGTGGGATGCATGGAGTTGGGGCATGCTCCTGTCTGTGCCAACAAAACCTTGCAGTGACTGGACCAAGAAGCAGACAACTCAGGACAGAATGGCAAGTGGACACACCTTCCAGACCTGTCTCCCTCCCAGCAAACTGATTCCTCTAGCTAGGCTCCACCTGTTCAAGGTTCCATACCTCCCAAACTAGCACCTCCAGCGATGGAGAAAACATGTCAACGTTTCACATTCAAATAAAAAAACCACATATTGCTATTATTATTTCGTAGAGTCTTAGGAAATCTTCTGAAGATGTAGCCTAAAGCTGAGGCTAACTTCCAGGATGAGCAGAGGGAGCTGGATGCTACCACCAACCATGAAGTGAGCTTAGACTGTGGACCCTTCTTTGGTCAAATTTTCAAATGAGACTGCAGATCCTGGATGGCCCACTGGAGCAAACTGGCAGGGCAGTTTGGACTAATGTTGCATCTACTATATGGTCTATTGCAAGGTCTAGTAAGGTGCTCACCCAGGTGCATGGTAAGCAAGACCCCAGAAAGCACAGGGCAGAGCTAGGCCTCATCCAGATGCCTGTACGTGAAAACTGTGAGATCAGAAACACCTGTGGCTAATAGATTTGATGTGGGTTTGTATTTGGTTTGCTAGGACTTTGTTTAGGACTTTTGCATCCAAGTTCATCAGGGATATGGGTCTGTAGTTTTCTTTTCTTGATGCATCTTTGCCTCGTTTGGGAATTAGGGCGATGCTAGCTTCGTAGAAGGAGTTTGAGAGCCTACCCTCTTTTTCTATGCCCCTCACAAGCTTCAAAAAGAGAGGTTTCAGTTTGATGAAGGTTTGGTAGAATTCAGCTGAGAAACCATCTGGACCTGGGCTTTTTCGTTTGGGGAGGTTCTCGATTACAGATTCAATTTCTGTGATTATGATAGGCTTATTTATCAGCTTATCTTATTATAGCTACCAGTAAAAACTTTTATTAAAGTCATATAATAAAATCTTAATGTAAAAAAAAAGAAACACCTGTGGTCATGAGTGTGTGTGCATGTGTGTGCAATGACACACTGGAAGTCAGAGGGCATCCTTGCAATGAGAGAGAATGGGCATGCCAGGGTTGCCAGCCTCTGAAAACAAGCTCCAGATCCATGTGCTACTCTGTGCATTTGGCTTTACATGGGTACTGGGGAATTGAGCCAGGGTTGTTAGGCTTTGCAGACAAGTGCATTAACCACTGAGAAATCTCTCCAGTCCAGACATTTTTTAAAAAAATAATCCATTAAACGGCACACAGTGGTATGACTGTACCTGTTAGACCACAGTTCTCCTGATTGGTAGTGCTTATTTGTTTCTGTAGTTTACATAGTCCAATTCTCATGGACTTGAATCCACCAATGCGATGCCAGACCTCATGTGTATAGTGGAGATACAGAGTCTACTAAGGTGAGCTGGTGAGAACTGGCTTCCACACATCAATTCTATATTTGAGTGTGAAGGAAAGGGTTGGGGATGTAGATCAGTGGGAGAGCACCTGCATGAGGCCTTAGGTTGGGACCCTGGCAAAATAAAGCCAACCAACCAACAAATAAATAAACAGAGTCAAAGAAAGTAAGGAGGCCCTGTGTAACATTTAAGTCATTGTTAATGAGAACTATTAGCAGATATAATGCAATTGTTTTATTTATGCATCAGCTTTTCCCAGATAGGCAGGGATCATTGATTGCAAAACTCCTGTACCATGCATCCCAAATAGGGACTACATTCTTCTCTGGACTCACTGCACCTGACACCTGGCCTATAAATATTGCAATGGATTGGTGGAAGCATTCTCTGAAGCAGAACGAGTTGTTGTCTGTCTAGGCTTTGATTTATCCACTCAAGATCACATAATGCAGGGAACAGGCAGTACATAAATTCAGCAGGACCAGACTACATTTCCTTGTAAGAAGTGCCTCAGTCCCTACAGCTGGGGAGCAGCATTCTTCCACCTTTGGGTGCAGGAGGGAGTCAGCTTGACTCGTGTTTGTCTTCAGGCTTCCTTCCTCCCTGCTTCCCAGAGCTAATGTGTACCTTAATGCAGGTGCTGTCACCTGCTGCTTTTTCATTCCCTGCTGGGACCTGGTGGGTAAGCAGGCCCAGCTCATTTCCCCAGACTTACTGGTTGCTGACAACACTGGCAGGGTGGAGAAGCGACAGGGGAAATAAACACAGTCTTCTAGACACATGCGTGTGGAATCACCTAAGTGATAGATTTGAGGTTGAGGGACAGAAGAAGAAAATCAGAGCCAAGTGTACTTCTTCTGATGATGCTGACATGGATATCCCGCCAAAGGCATTCACAGCATTTCTGGGAAAGTCAGCTCTGATAGACCCATGGCGGCACCTACTTGACATTCAGTCTGGTTCTACAGAAACATTGATTTTGTGTCTATTATAGGTTCAGGTGACTCTGCTAGGATCTAGATGAGTGATTCATACCTGCCTCTGGTACATGTTTGATTCCAGACCAAGGAACAGAAAGGAAATACCTGAAGTCTGATGCATGTTATTGGAACGAAATTATCTAGAGCATACGTAGAGGAGGCAGAGTGTGGAGTGCTTGTGAACGATCTGGAGGGCCTACTTAATTCAACAAACATTAGCTGAGCACTCAGTGCCAGGCACTGGGACAGATGGTGAGATGAGTAACAGGAATAACATCTCATGTGAGTAACCAACACACAGATACACTAAGTGGAATGAAATGGGGCCAGTGAGGAGGATTGTGGGGTCACCAAGGAGAGACTACTGATCCTGGACCCAGTATGTAGAGGGCTGAGACTAGGATGGTGCCTTTGAGCATGGGATTGGAAGTGGGGTCATGACATGGGAGTCCATTTCTATGAGGGAATTTGGAGATTAATAAATCCAAAGCTTCCTTACCCATTCATGGTGTGTAGAGGGCTGACTCTAAGTCTGTTTGGGACACTGGGAACAGGGATGTATAAAATATCCTTTCTGATATTTTAAGGAGCTTCATGGGTGACTTCAGATAAAGCAGTCAGAAGCTTGCAGGGCCACAGACAGCATATACTGAGGAGGTCCCAAACGAGGCAGGTGCAGGAAGTGAGTGGTGGGCAGCAGGTCATCTGTGGCTTTGCTCTGGCTTCTGCTTAGTGTCCAGTGATGGGAACTGGGACTTGAGGGATGAGTATGTGCACAGAGAAGCCAAAGACCAAAGAAGCCAGATCTGGAATGGGGCCTGGAAGTGTAAGCTAACATGGGGCCTAGCGCAGCAGGAGCCTGGGTATATGAAGGTAGGCAGAAACGATGTGGATCAGGAAGGTCCCTCAGAGACCATGTACTATAGAGATACAGAGAACCCCAAGAGTGTATGTCTGGTGGGGGGGCAGTAATGAACATACTGGAGAATTTATTGGGCTTATCTGCTTGATGGAGACTAGGAAATAAAGAACTAGTAACAATGCCCTTGAGGTCTCAAGATATGTGGTCCCGAGGTGCACATTGGCCTCTGGAATAATTTATCTTCTCAAAATACATCCTTTAGTATGTCCTTTGCTTCCATGTGACCAGTCCTGACTTTTCATATTGTCATTCCCCAGAGAACACTCTCTCACCGGTGTTTATAATCCGGGGCATCCAGGATGGGGTTGGGGCTCTGTGTTTCTAAGGAGTTTCTTGGTGCTACTGTTGAGCTGGGGGTGCACCTAGATTTGTGGTGCTCAAATACCACGTGGCTAAGTGCAGTATGTCCTTGTGTATGCTAGTCCAGCCTCAACTGCTTATGATACAATGCCAAAGAAAAGTGAAGCCAGTTTCCTAACATTCTCTCACGTTGAAACTCTCTGTTCTAGAAACATGTGCTTCCTCGAAGGCACTGAGCGTCACTGACATGGCCTCTCCTGGCTCCCCAACCTCTTCTAGGTATCTTCATTTGTGTTTTCCCCCCAATCTTCACAGACAGTATCAGAGATGACTTCTTCTTCTGGGGGTGTAAGCTCTGGCTGGTTCTGAAGTGCAGCCTCAAACAGCCAGCCGGTCACCAAGGGCTACAAGCTTTCCTCTTGGCCTGTCTACAGACCACCATTCTTTCTCTGTTACTCCAGCTACTACAGGATAGCCTTGCTTGTTCTCACCCCAGTTACTGTGCAGCTTCCAGATGGGCTCCCGCTGCTTCCTTATAAACCCCATGCAACCCCAAGCCAGCCAGAGTGAACCATCCAAAGCACCACTTGCCCCCAGGACCCTCTAAAAGCCCTGCAGCGGCTTTGCAGTGTTTAAAGGACAATGTCCAAGGGCTTCACACATCAATGGCAGGCTTGATCCTCTCCTGGGTCTCTCACATAGCAAATCCTCTTGCTTCCCTGGGCTACCTTCACACAGCATGGGCCTCTCTCAGCTCTCGGCACCCTTCTATATAGCACCCCCTTGAACCTCGAGGAAGTTGCTGCTTGTCCTTATAAGCTTGGCTTTGATGTTACTTCCATCGTAAAGAATTCTTTGTCTTCCCAGGGTTATCTTTTGCTCCTCTTAATGGCCCTGGCTGGGTATCACGGAGAACATTTTCTCATGTTTGACTTGACAACATCATCAGGCAATTTCCTCTTTGCACATGTCCCATGACACTCGGGGTTGTATGGCACCAAGCATGGTGGGGTAAGCCCTAAGGCTCTAGAAAGTTCCATATCTCCTTTCCCTGAAGTTTTCATGTTTTTATATGTATGGTGAGTATACGTATCTCCCAAACTCCAGCTTTGCTGTCAGCCTCACCAGGATCACCACCTCCCACAATTACTTCCTCTTCCCTTTCTCTGGCAAATATTTCCATCTCAGTCTTTCGAGATATAATGTCAGCTAGACCTTTCCTGTAGAATCTGTCTACTAGGAAGACAAATGTCCTCCCATCTATGGTGTGGTAAATATCAAGTCCGTTTACTGCAGCATCTTCTCTGCATATGTCACTTTCTCTCCATTATCTATTCCGTCGTCAGTGAGGCCAAGGACCTGGCTTCAACTCCTCTATGCTGGATTCCCCAGTGCCTGGGTCCCTTACATTCTGAGGTCTCAAGATACTGTTGTGAGGTGAACATTGGCCTCTGGAATAAGTTTACTGTACCCTAAATCATCCTGGGGAGAAACCATTCAAGCCAGATCCAGTGTCTGGTGTTATCTTCTTTGGGCCTGTCTGATGAATACCTCAATAAAAGAAAGGTTATGTGGCCACTGACAGCAAACCTGGCCCAAGGTCATTATGCAGCAGGGTTACAGAAGTCACTGGTCCATAGGCAAGGCCTGAGTGATGCCATGAAAAAGGGACTTAGACAAGGCTAGTGCTCAAAAGCATGGACTCCTCCCTGGGGCCCACAGGTGTTTAAAGTAGGATGGGAGCCAGGCATCCATGTGTGCCTCTGCCTCACTTCAGGTGAAGGCACAGAGAGGTCATTGTTCTCAACCTTCCGTCTTGAGTCATGATGGGTTTCTGGAAGAATAAAAGCCTTGCAGGATGGAGCAGCCCCCAGGTGAGGACAAAGATTCATGAGACAGAGTCTATAGCCTGGAGCAGAAGTTGATCCCATTGTGGGAGCCAGCCTGATCCCCTCAAGCCTTGATAGTGCTAAGAACCAGAACTGAGCAAAGATCAACCAATCACACCGTGAGCAGGACTACTGAATTATGTGTACTTCTTGCCCCAATTCTTTCTCTAACATTCATGTTCATGTTCATGTGAGTGGCTGGAAAAGACTGGGGGGGGGCAGTCCACTGGACCTCTTTATCTGATCCTCTTCCCAATGTGAACTCACTGAATACATCTCTCTTAGCTTTATTATCATCACTTATCTATACCTGCCATTTTGGGACTGCTGACTCTGCCAGATCCCCTGCTTTTGCCCTAAAAACTCTGGTTACAGTGAAGCAGGATAAGTAAGTGAGCTGCTAAATGATGGGTATAGAACAGAGTGGGTGACTTTCTAAGAATGAGTGGGGACATATCATCCCAGTGGAAAGGGAGCATCTGTATGCTTTGAAGCTGGTGAGTGGGCTGGGTCTCCTCCACCTTTCACGCAGATGTCCGTGGCTAGTCCTGACCCTGGGTTGACCATAGGCCACTTATACATCCTGAGATGTGTAAAATGGATTGAGGGACCATAAGGGTGGGCAGGCTAGATCCCTAGGGGCTGTGGTTTGCATGAAAACAACCTTTCAACAAGTAAAATGAAACAAAACAGAGGGCTAAGAGGTACTGTTCAGATGAGCCTCAGAAAAGCCAATGGAGGTGTCTTGGAGGACCCTGGGGGCCACCTTTGTTACTGAATAAAATCAGGAAACTCATGTTCCTGTCATTTTCCAGGCATGCTCTCAGAGCAAATAGCTTTCCTTGGGTTTCAATTTATGACCGTCTAAAATGTCATTCTCTGTATGGGTAATAAAAGATAATACGTTTTATGGGGGCTCCTTATGTTAAAGTTTTACAAAATCTGTTATTAAATGATCTGCAGAGAATCTAAATGAATCTTTGTAGGTTATACCAAATCACAAGGTGGGGTGTTTTCTTTTTTTTTTTTCTTTCTTTTCTTTCCCCCAAATCAAGTGCAGTGACTAGGGAGGCGCTCTAGGTGTGTTTTCTAATCACACAGCAGAAGGTAATGCTTTTAAGGGTCACAGTCAAAATTGCGTTCTGCTGTGTAATCGGCTTCACAAAGTTACATACTGGTCAAAACATGCAGAAAATTCAATTACTGACTCCCAATGACAAAAGCATAAGAGCCCACTAAGGGTTGGCGGAGGTTTCTAAAATTAGATTCTAAATGTCCATGACTTGCAGCAATCTCAGTTTTACGACCTTGGTGGAGCATCAGGCCTCTGCCTGTGAATGGCCTTTGCCCATTAATTTCAGGTACTTAATCAGTACAACACCTTCAGGTAGAAAGTACGATGTAAGTGGGTTTGCTCTAGCCAAAATCCTTTTCCCATTCTTCTAATCCAGGCTGCCATCCAGGGTTACTTGTAATCAGCATTATACATTGCCCCTTAAGTCAAATGCATTTTTATGTCAGCTTACTTTGGTTTAGCGTTCTATGGCTCACAGTCATTCCAGATAGTTTTCAAAACAAGGGAGTCTCCCATGAGAACAATGAATTAGCAGACACCCCACACACCGACAGGAAAGACACACCTTTATGTTGTCACTGGGTTATGCTCTTTGGAAATCAATTGGATTATTCTAAATCACCCAAGGTAGGAAAATCACAGGAGATGGATTCTAATCACACCCTTGCTAATGTTTTGAAAGCTAATTTGCATACCAGGGGGAAAAGGCAAAGAGGATAACCCAGCTGAGGATAATTCTGGAAGGTTCCATCGTTGATTTCATGCCTGGAACATCAGCCGTTTTTTGATCACTTTCTTTTAGCATTATTTGCCCAACACCTCTCAAATGGTCAGCCCTTACCCTATTGGCATGGAAGCTCCCGAGTGATCTTGGCTGCAATCATGCGTTCTGCTCTTGAAATTGTCTTGGCTGTGCTGACAAACGCTAAGCCTATTAACACCCTGGGATGGTAGCCGAGCAAAGAACAAGAAGTCAAATGTTCCGATTTAACACAGGGTCTTGCTCTTCACAGCTCAGCCTCGCAGACAGACAGAATGTTGATAAAGATGAGTGTGTTTTTCTTCACAAATAATAAAACGCACAAACATGCCCTTGGAGGGTTCCTTTTCATTTTAGTTTTAAAAATAACAATAAAGAGAGTGTCTGTCTTCCCTCTGGCCTCTCTCCAGAGCCCTTTTCAAAATGGAGGGTAATTGAAGTGTATTGTCTGTGCCTCTGCCGGGTGCTTGCAGTGCCTCAGCTTCCTGTCCCAAGAGGAGACAGACTCTAGGCTGGGTCAAACCTATGTCTGGGCTTCATGCCTTCTTGTAGCTCTTGCCAAGTTATGAACCTTCCCACTCCAGTCCACAGGTTCCAATTTCCTGTTGACCAGCTGTGGTCACATCAGACCTTCTGTCTTTATAGCAATCATGGAAACATTCATTGACTAATACTGAATGCCTGAAACAGTACTTAACCTTTATACGAATCCTTCCAGCAGATAGCATGATGCCCCATGGGGCTGGAATGGTCACTGCTCCTACTGAACAGGGGAGGATTTTGTTGTCTCAGAATGCATAACTTGTTTACAAGGGGACATCAACCCACTACCTACACCCTCCACTGCTCCTCCTTGGAACAGAACAATACCCACCACCTGTCCAGTAGCTGGAAGCCCTAATTGGCAGCCCCAGAATTCCACATAGGCTCCTTCATATTCTGTCTGCCCACACCAGCCCAGGACTAATTGGGCTTAGAAGGGTGAGAGCTATTCTGGGTAGGCTGGCATTTACAGTTTGCGATTGTAGCACTCTCCATCAGATCCCCAAATGTCAGCCTTTTTCTTGGGGACCCTGATCATTCCCACACTCCAATTCTACCCTCCCCCCCACCCACCAAGATGGCTTCAACAACCACCTGTTTCTCTATGTTTGAATCTTTCCAATTCCCAGAGCTACACTTCTGATTCATGGCTTGTCATTTCTTCTCTGATGCCTCACATGTGCTAAACACATAGCATGTTCCTAAGCTGACTCAGGGGCCTCTCAGCCCAGCACCCTTCTCCCCTGTCCTGGTGATAGTATTCCCCATATGCAAAGAGCCAAACTAAAATGCTAGTTTCTTAGCATGCTTCTCACCCATCTGAACTCAGGATGGCTACCTCTCTCTTGAGAAGCTACTGTGTTACTCCTTCCTCACTCCTCCCACTGTCCTTGCCTTATCTGAGCCACTTTGCCACACCATGAGACAAGTAGACTTCAAACTAATCAACTTTTGGGAAGGGGCTCTAGAATGTCGAAAAGTGTGAAGATAACATGGGCCTCAAGTGCCATGAACTGGAGAGGGGAAGACTCCCAGCCATCCTGGGACATGGGACACCAGATGATCAATGAGGGGCCGGCCTAAGGTAGGTCACCCCAGAGCACAAGATCGTAGCTATGCATCTGGTATCACACGTTCATATCCTGCAGCAGGCCATGACCTAGTTAAGGGTGATGTGGAGAGTCATTTGCATGTTTATTTCTTCAAGGTGCTTTACCTTTGTGTTGAGTGACACTCACACTGTTCTCGGAAATCTCAGATGCCACTTTTTCTTCAAAGCCATCACTGAAACCTCTGGGGTAGTGGTGGTCTTTATGCAGCCCCCTTCCAGGATGTATCGTGCTGTGTCCCTGCAAACCCTGGGATTCTGGCTCTTCCATCCAGCTCTGAGGAGCTTAAAAGCAGAAGCCATATTTCATACTTGCTTCTGTTAGCTTGTGTCATTGAGAAGCAAGCCACTGTGAGCAGAGACTCCTCAGATGGAATGAGAGTCACCTCTATGGCCTAGAGTAGGGTGACTGGAGGCTGATAAAAGATGGCAGTGAGAGAGCCATGGCCTTTCCAACCTTACCAATGAGCCACAGGCTGATGGCTGACATCCTAGAAAGAGATGAGCCACCCCAGACGGACCATGGAAGCTCCAAATGGAACCCCACAGAGAATGGTGGGATAGGCAAGAGATCTATAACCACAGCCAATCAGTCAAAGCCAGCAAGACAGACACCAATGATCTTCAACACAACCTCAAGCAGAAACACAGAGACCCCTAATACCTCAACAATAAAGCAGCCTTAATACTCACCTACCATGACTCAGCAAACTGAGCAGAAGAGGGGGTGGAAAGATTGTAAGAGCCATGGTGGGGGAGAATATCCAGACACATTGCCCCCCTCAGTAACCACATGCAAAGGGGGGTGGAACTGGGTTGACTCCTAGGTTATCCATAACCCCCTCCCCATGGACTGATCCAGTTTGCCCACAGAGGAGGATACCCAGTGGATGGGGGACAGGGAAGAGGGAAATCAGGGAACTGGGGATACCAACACATTATTTGTTAATATAGCATATCCAATTATGGATGATAAGGTTATAATAAAAAAGATATCACCCAGTCCTAACCCTCATTGCTTATAAATATGAACATATTTGGAAAAGAGGGTCTTTGCAGATGGAGTTAAGCATCTCAAGATGAGGTCTTCCTGGATTACCTGAGTGGGTGCCCCCACATGTTTTTATGAGAAGCAAGAGACACTGACTAAGAGGACAAATGTCTTATCTATGGTTTCGACTTTTCAACTAGACACATGTATGATTTGCAAAGCATGGTGGTACCTTAATACTTACGGTGTTTAAAAAACCTAACAACCTCTCTAAAGGGATATTTGAGGACATAGATCCCTTAAAACATTTTTAGTTCCTCCTAAATTATATTATGGGCCCAATTGTGAAAAAAGTGAAGTCACGCAGAAGGAGTGTATCCCAGCTGACATCTATGTAAAACCAGTCAGATTTTCTCGCTAAGCATCACTTTCTGAAGCAGCCTGATCTATACCCACAGCATGGCACATATCCCTACCATCCAGGTGCCCTTCAACTCTGCAACTCTCCTTCACTATCACGTTAGTGAGCCCCTGATAACCTTGCCTTCAGTTGAGGAGCCTAGGGCTCACCGAAGGCTCTCACACTCATTTCACAAGCATCCCTGGGGATGGGTGGGGAGAAAGCCATAGACAAAATTCATAAATGCTCCCTTTTTCATGGGGATTATATGTTCCATGAGGAGTCATGGAAATATGATGATAAATGTCATGGGAGATATCGAACAAGAAGGGGGCCAGAGCTCTCTGGGGTGTGGGCAGAGGCTCAGTTTTAAAAGAAGTGACCTGAGGTTACATCTGAATGAAGCCATGAAGGGAGAAAAAGAGGAGCCCTGGGGGGATTCTGGAGAAAAATACTCCATACAGAGGAAATATGGGCGCAAAAGGTCCTGTGTGTGCACATACACACACGTGGAGGGGGAGGGGCGTTCTGAGGTGGTGGCTCAGCAGGTACAGTGCTTGTCACTCAAGCCTGAGGACCTGAGTTTGATCTTCAGAACCCACATAAAAATACTGGGTATGGTGGTATAGTTTAGCCAAACTGTGAACTCCAGGTTCAACAAGAGATCCTGTCTCAAAGAATAAGGTGGATAGTGACCGAGAAGACCCCCAGTTGACCTCTGGCCTCCACACATATTCACATGCGCTCACCCACATGTACAGCTGTGCTAATACACACACGTACATCATGCACACATACACAAAAGGCCTGGCATAGGAGCTCACTGAGTGGGCATTTAGATTTGAATTATTAAATAAAAAGCACTAACAGCCCACTCTTGGTTCTTGAGAACTGGTCTCAGATGGTCTCGACAGTCCATTGGTGTTCAAGGCAGGGAGGGCCTGTGTACAGCAGAGAAGGATGCTGTGGTTGTTCCCATAGGTGAGTTGATTGAGCCTCAGGTGGACAGAGGCTGAGGCTGCCTTCCTCATACTTCCATCCACTTTTTACATCAGTGAGCAAAAGCAGCAGTGACTTTGTGAGAGAAAATTCAATACCAAGTGGAAAGCAGTCTGCCCAAATTTTAGGATCTATGTAACATTCAAGCTTGGATTTTAATAGCATACAACACTTAAAGTAAACAATAAATCAATGGGAATGTCCCTCTCTTTCCTCTAGGCATACTCAATTCTATAAGCTGGAGCTCAGGGATTTCACAGAGATTCTAAGCATTCCTGTTTGGCCAGGAGCCAACACAAGCTTTGAGAAGGTTTCACACTTTCTCTCTATGATGCACCCACTGGGGTCTGTTACCTTTAGTGGAACACATAAGGACTAGAGACTGATCAGAAATGGACAGGGTAATGACACAGTTGATCAATTCCACATCCTTATCTGTTTCCATCTATCCTCCCCCCACTCTCCCTTTTCTCTAATTCAGGTCACAAACAAACAAACAAACAAACCCAACCAGTCCTGCTGGTTTCTGTGAGCTCTAACACAACTCCTCTTCTTCATTTCCCTCTGATGCTTCTGCTATGTAGCTCCAAATCTTCCATGGCTCTTTATTGCTATGAAGACACTGTCAACATTATTTATTATCTATAAGCTAAACTTAATCGCTGGCTGTGGTTTGCTAAACCTTCCAGCTTCTCTGTACCTTGGGTTTGTGCCTTGAATTGCTTCTTTCCATACTTCTCCCAGGAAAACACCTATTCCTTAAGTCTCCATGGAGCCTGCTGTGATCTGGCTGTGTCTGCTTGACAGCCCATTGTGCTGTACTTTCCTAAGCCTTCTCCCTGCCTATGTTTACTATAGGGTTGGACTTACCACAACTGCCAATGTGGCTCACACGCTGGGGGGAGGGGCTTCTCAAGGGCCATGACTCTTCACACCCAGATAGCTCTTGGGATGTGTAGGTGCCAAAGAAATATTTGTAAATGGGATGAATGATGGATGGTGGCTTATTTGTCCTGGGCCAGCAGGATGACCTCTCTTGCTAAGGTCGTCACAGTGGGCTGTGATGGGGACAAGAGACAGAGTGGGCTGTGGACTCAGCCTGCGCTAGATGCAGCCGTGGTCTGGCTTATCTTGCTCTTCAACTTGATGGGATTTATAATCACCATGGAAACGAACTTTTGGAGAGGTCTGTGAGGGCGTTTCTGGATTAGGTTTATTGAGGTGGCAAGGCTCATCCTAAATGTGGATGGCCTCATTCCAGGGGCTTGGGTCTTAGACTGCATATACAAAATTAGCTGAGGATCAGCATTGATTTCTTTCTTATTCCTGACTGTGGACCCAATGTGACCAGCTGACTCATGCTCCTGCCAATATCCCTTCCCCATCATGGTGGACTATATCCCTCTGATTGTAAGCTGAAATAAATTCTTCCTAAAATGGTCACTAAGACACTCACTACTGCATGGACCTGGACATGTGACAGAACATCTTGTGTTTGTAAGACTTCCTTGAAAAGACTCTCATGGATATGAAACAAGATCATATATGCAAAAATTAAAGTTACACCAAGTGACTTCTCAATGGATGGACCAAGGCTCTGAGAGGCAAGAGGATTGAAAATTGGAGGCTATTCTTGGATAGAGAACAAGACCCTATCTCAAAAACAACAACATCAAAAACCTCAATGAAATAAAACAACAAATAAACAGCAAATATTGGAAGGCTAACTCCACCACTGATTGGCAGTTCATGAGACGTGGGGAAGGTGATCCAGCAAGCCTCACTCACATCATTTGACAAGCAAGGAACAAACAGCAGCTAGCACACAGTGTCCATGTGAAAACTAGATGAAACACACGCTCCACCTAACAGTGCCATTTGCTGAGCACTTATTAATATTGACCCAGAGCCTTTCCTATCATACCACTGGCCACTCTGAAGTAGACCAATCTGTGCACAGTTCAAAGTCAGAGGTTGCTCATATCTTTTCACTGTCACATCCCTGACACATACTGTCTCATCAGGCACATAGTGGATGCCCATTAAACATGTGCAAATTCATCATCTGAATGCACACGTGCTTCCCTCCACCTGTCCAAACTGCACTACTCTTAAGGGTTTAACACAGAGTCCTTCCCTAGGCCACATCTGAACACCCACACAACTGTGTGCCCTTCACAACTGTTTTTTTTTTCCTGTAACAGAGCTTAGCATGGGAACCTCTATGGCTATTGAGTATTTTAACCAATCCTATGCATGCATAGCCAGAGTCTAGAAGTCAGCTACTCATTATTGGGACTGCATCCTGGTACCAAGATGTTAGTAAATTCCGCCATCTAGGAAAGTGCCCTGTGACCATGAGCTGCCACGCAAGTGATGCCATTGGGCCTGAGTCATTCAGGAATGGATGGAGACACTTTCCTGCCCAGCAAAGGCTGACCAGAGGTATCTTCTCACAGATGTACCATATAAACCTCCTCAGAACATGCCAAGAGAAAAATGTAGTCAAATCCATCAAGCATAGCTCTTCGTAGCATTGAAGACGAATGCTGTATAAGCCAGAGGCACCCACATTAAAAGTAAATGCTTAGTAGGAGAATATTTAATGACATGGAAAATGTTTCCATTATGCTGTTGAGAAGAAAAAGCAGATTTCAAAATTGTATGGAAAGTGAGACCTCATTTTTGTAAATAAAAAGTATTTATATATCACAATATGTAAATAAGGCAGGAGAATTATATACCGCAAGCTATTAGCAACAGTTATCTTTTGATGTGGTTATGCAATTTTTATTTATCCTTTTGGTCCTTTTCTAATTTCCTTTTTTTTTTTACTATAAGTGTATGTTATTTAGTGGTTAGAAAAGGGACTTAAGCTTGTTTATCAGAGTTAAGGTATTACTGTTAAGGGACTTTGGATGCCTCCATGATATTAACAGGATATATCATAGGAGCATGGTTCAGGGTGTTGGATGTGGTTTCATACTCCTTTCTTCACCTCAGTCTCTTGGAGCCACTGTGGACCCATGGTTCCAGGCATTTCTTGAAAGCAGACAACCATTTCCTTGACCTGTGGCACCATGGCCACTGGTCATTCCAGGGGGTGCATCTGTGAAGACCTCGCATTACAATAGGAAGAAGATGATAAAAAAGGATGCACGCCTCCTTCTCACTGGCTTTTTAAATGTCAGTGTCCAGCCCGAACATTTATATATTACACATCCCCTGAGAACCAGACCCAGCAGCTGCTGGGGAGGGAACCAAGATTTCAGCTAAATGTTAATTGGTATCCAGGCAGGAAATAGGGATACTTGAAAGGCTGTGCTAGAAAACCTCATCCGCCCTTCTCACTCCAGTGTGCTCATCCATAAGGCAGAATGGCATCTGGTCTATGAACACAGAGGCTGTTTAACCCTGTCTATACCAAGACACCCAGCATTCGTATGCCATCCTGTGACTATGAGTGCTTCAGGATGTTCAATGTTAGGATGGCCATGAAAGCTGGTAGCCCACAGACTGACCCAACACCTGGGTACACAGGGAAGTCTAAATTATTGATCAAATACAAGAGCTCTTGATTGTTTTGTCTGCAAATGTCATTTAAGTGTCTGGCATTGGGTTTTCTTTCATTATTTAAAATACAATGAGATGAGATTTATCAAGAAAGTGAAACGACCATTTGCAGAAGGGAAGACAATAATCAGCAAATCACATATTTAATAAAGAAGAAACATCCAGAATATATAAAGAGTACTTGCAACTCAACAACAGAAGATATACAAACCAATGGAAATACAGGCAAAAGAATGAATAAGCATCTCTTCAGTGAGCATCTACAAATGTCCACTGAGCAGCAAAAGATGCCAAGCATCACTGAGAACTGCAAATCAAGACCACACTGGGAGGCAGGCACCTTCCAACCATGAAGGTCGTCACTATTGAAGAAGAAAGAAGGGCTGGAGAGATGGCTCAGCGGGCGAAGTGCTTGCTGCACCAGCATTAGGACCTGAGTTTAACCCTTCAGAAACCATGTCAAGCTGGATGCAGTAGCCCACATCAGTAATCCCAGTGTTCCTACAGTGAGATAGGATGTGAAGACAGGAGGAGCCCCAGTGGCTAGAGGCCCTGGCATGCCCATTCTCTCTGTCTGTCTCTCTTCTCTCTCTCTGCTTATAAATAAATAAATAAATAAATAAATAAATAAATAAATAAATAAATACCACGCTGCTAAGTGAAAGAGGCCAGACACAATAGGCCACATATCACAGGTGATAATTTATATGAAATGTCAAAAATAAATAAACGCATAGAGACAGAATGCAGGTTGCTGCTTTCTTGGGATTGGGAGGGGAAGGAGAGGGTGGGAAGAGACTGGAGTCTCCTTTCAGGCTGGTAAAGGTGCTCTGGAGCTACATGGGGCTTGGGGCTGCAGGACATGGTGGGCACACTAAGATCCACTGCACTGTTCACTTTAAGGTGGTTAACATTATGTTATGTATTCCCAAAACACATTCAAGTGCCCAGTAGGTGCTCACTGCTGGAGTTACGAAGGTAAGTCAGGCATGTTTAGTCTTAGGGAGATGACAGCCCTGTGTGGGAGGCATGTGGACACAACTCACATGCATTTCTGTTTAATTCTTAGTGTGGCATGGATGATGCCTATGGGGAATGGATGAAGACTCAGACTTCTCTGGGAGATCAGGAAGGATGTCCTGGGAATCTTGCATCCATTCGTACTGGGTGGGTGTTTGGGCTGGCTCATTACCATGGTTAGCATTCATGACAAGATTTTGTTTGGGTGTGCATTTTTATTTCTCTTGGGAAATGATCACTTTAACACTATTCTCATGGGTTGGAGTTTTGAAACTGGTGTTTGTGGATATCAAAGGGATGCTTTCAAGAGATCAGCTGATCCTGTGAGTTGCATATGAACTATGGTTCCCTTTGCATCATTTCCTGGGAAGACATCATATGAGATTCTTTCCTAGGGTGTATGTACTGTGGCTTGGTTGTGATTTGGGAAGTTACCACTGAGGAGGAAGGGAAGAGAGGGAGACTCACTATGGATCAGAGGAACTACCTAATCCCAGGAATGTGGAGGAGACAGGGAGAGTGAGGATAGAAGAAGGTTACACTGTGGCCTTAAGTGTGGAGGCCAGTTCTAAGCAGTGACCTGATGAGCCTGGAATCTGGGTCTCATCCAGGGTCATAGCTGCTTTCTCTCACCAGGGAGCCACACCCACACCATGGAGGGCATGTTGAACTTCCTGCACAGAGCTGAGAGTTCAAATAACCAGGTTAGCCTGCCACTTTAGACTCTCTGTGCAAGTTCAAGTGCATGACCACAGCATCTAGGCACAGGAGCATCTAGGCACTGGAGCTGGGTGCCCACACTTGGATCCAGGCAAGAAAGAGTGTTACAATGGGAGCAGCAGCAGCATAGTGACACTATATGTTGGCATCTTCCCTGATCAAACACTTATGTCCCTAATCTGAATCCTCATGTGGGGTCAGGGTAATATCCTGTTTGCCAGCTAGAAACCTCAAGTGACCCAGGACTAAGGAATATCCCCAGTAAGCTATATGGTTTGGAGCTACACTTGTATGTGGGGATTGAATTGGAAGTTTCTGGGGACCTCAGTCTCTTCCCTAATTCTAGGGAACACAACTTGCTCAAATTAGAAGCAATATGTTGAAGCTTCCTTGTCTCAAAGTCAATACCAAAACTGCATCTCCAGGTGGGTAGTGGACCAATTGGCATGGTTGTTGTTGGATATAGTAGGGCCTCAGTCAATCTTTACCAAATTGATGGCTAGGCAAAAGACTGGTAATTAGGACTGGGGACATATCTCTATTGGTAAAGTGCTTGTCTTGCTGGCTTGAAGACCTGAGTTTAATCCCCAGGCCCCACATTTAAAAAATCTGGGCATAGTGATGCATGCTTGTATCATGTGCTGGGGGAGGTGCAGACAGGCAGATCTCTGAGGCTCACTGGCCACCCTGGATAGCCAGCTTGGTGAGGTTCAGGCCAATGAGAGACCCTGTCTCTCAAAGGTGGATGGTATTCTTACGGAATGGCACCTAAGAAAGTCTTCTCGCTTATACACACACTTTTGAACACACACACACACACACACGTACATGTGTACTCACCCCCACACATGTTCCTTCA
Organism: Zapus hudsonius; assembly: GCA_004024765.1. NCBI lineage: Eukaryota > Metazoa > Chordata > Mammalia > Rodentia > Dipodidae > Zapus > Zapus hudsonius. The sequence goes on from PVHP010000637.1 coordinate 33,258, forward strand.
CATAGATACACAAAAGACTATGGTAATTAAATAAGCTTTTTTTCTTTGCCTTTAAAAATCTTGTTAGGTAATAAGAAAATACATTTCCATATAAAAATATGTATTCTCATTTATAAAACAGGCTTTGTTCAGATTTTGTGGTATTTTTCCATCTATACAGCAAATCAGATTTATGAAATCAACTGCAGATCAGGCATTATCTCAAGGTTACATCTGGGATCACAGAGCAAGACTGTCCTGATTGATTAGTGATGTCTACTACCTTGCACCCAGAAAGGGATAGCGAGACTGTTATAGTCACTGGCCATTTCCTTACCTCCCAGAGTTCAGTCACTTCCATATGCTGATTGATCCTAGCCTTGGCTCTTTTGCTGAACTTGTGGGCATCAGTATTCACCATGAAATGCTGAATGACTGTGTTAAGTTGAGCCAGACTTACTACCACTGAACCTAAGGGTCCGAGTCACTTAATAAGTAAGCCTGCTGGATTCTGTTCATTGATGAAAGCCATATAATCAGCTGTAGGCACACTCCCATGTTCTTGTCTACCTCCCCAAATTCAATGATTCAAGGTCCCCTCAGAATCTAAATCATTTTTTATTCTTTGAATTTCTTAGCAGCTCAGCAATGTGTCACTACATTGTACACAGCCATAAAAATAATATTAATGTTACGTGGTGTGGGACGATGCTCATACTATATTCTGCGGGTGAAAAAATATTGAGTGTGTCAACATGTTCAAGGCCTAAAAAGAAAGCTCCATCATTCAGCCCCTGCTCTCTGTAAGTACTATATACATTTCAATTCTTTATGTGTGAAACTTAATGAGTTTGGATTCCTTGCCTCATTGGTCATAGTACTGGGAAATAAAACCAAGAAAAAGGCATAACTTTCCCACACTTAAAGTTTAAACGCCTCAAGTCCTTAAAACAAACCAAACAGAAATGATTACTGAGACTTATAGGAGAAATGATGTATGATTTTAATTTTCATGGCATATTTTAGATCTGTTCCCAATTCGTCCAAGTCAGGAATGCCGTGTTTGGCTATTATATGTGTTCAATTGCTTTTTCTCTGTCTGTATCCGAGGAGCAGCCAGGAAGAACACCTAGTTGACTTGAGAGCTGAGGCTCCAATTTGAGTCCCATGGAACAGGCATTTAATTGGTACCTGTGACAACCAAGACCCTGTGCTTGGGACAGAGAACTTAAGAGATGAATCAGGCTTGGGTGCTACCTCCATCCAGGTGAGCTACGATGATGCCTCAGTGGGAGAATGGAAGAAGAATGATGATAGTTTGAATATGAAATGTCCCCTACAGGCTCATGTGTTTGAACACTTGGTCCCCAGCTGGTGGCACTGTTTTAGGAAGTTTAATGGTTGATATCTCCACCCCACTTCCTATTCTCTCTCTGCTTTCTGGTCCCCTGAGATGTGAGCAAGGTACCTCAAGCTCCTTCCACTACAGCTATAAGCCACTCCCATTGCCATGCTTTCTCTGTCATGATGGATGTTACACTCTTGAACTGTGAACCCAAATAAACACTCCCTCCAGGTGGTAAGAAAATGATTAATACAGAAATAAAATGATGACTTAGGAAATGGAAAGGAAAAGACCCAGCCATCAATTAGGTAATGTTGATGAAGGTAAAACAAAACAAAACAAAACAAAACAAAAACAACAATTGTGTCTGTTACTGAGCACTTATATATTAGGCTTTGTGAAATGTCTGGACTTTGCCTCATGGAAGAGAGACAGAGCCAAGCCACTGAGATAAATGTCATCACAGGTGAGCTGTGAGAGAAAAATTTTGGAATATGGGATTGGCAGGCGAGTCCATGTGGCACACCCTAGTTTCAAAGGTAGTGTGTGGCCCCCAGGGGGAGTGGAGAGCCGGCTTGGCATCTAGGAAGTGAGACCCAAGCTAATGAGGTAACAGGGGAGTTAGAACTTTGTGTGCTCAGTGGGCTGGATTTGCTTTCAGGTCAAGGACAGAACTCCTTTCCATTTGATAAGACACATAGGCCACAATGCACCAAGGAGAAAGTGAACCATGGATCAGCTTCACACCTCTGGTTCTGGCTATCCCAGTGAGGGAAACAGGCAAGCCAGAAGCCTGGGTAACCTCTGAGTCCATGTGGACAGAGAACAGAGCCTTGCCACCTCAGAAAGAAGAGGAATAGCATGGATGGGGTTTCTCTTTTGGATGTAATGAAAACTGAGCACGAGGACTTAAAAATAAATAAATCAGTGGGGCTCAGGAGATGGCTCAGTCAGTAAAATTCTTTCCTTGCAAATATAAGGAGTTTCATTCCCAAAATTCATGTAAAAAAAAAGTCATGCATGGTGGCATGCTCCTGTAATCCCAGCACTGGGGAAATTGAGGCAGGTGGATCCCTGGGGTTTGCTGGCTTGACAGTCTAGTCTAATTGGTGAGCTTCAGGCATTAGGGAGACTCTATTTCAAAAGAAAACCAGATAGATGGCACCTAAGTCATGACAATACAACCTAGGTTGTCCTCTCTGTACACACACACACACACACACACACACACACACACACACACACACACACACATACTTGCTATCTGTATGAAGCATTTAGTTCACTTAAGTAAGACACGGATATCATTTCCTGAGAAAATAATAACACCAGGTCTATAGCTCACTGTCTACGCCTTGCAACTTGCCTCAAGTTGGTCTCTGGGGATGGACTTGTCTTAGATGTCCCTGAGCAGTCGGGCATGCATGTGAAATCTGCCCATCACTGGGAAGTGCACACACAGCAGGCATGGTATGTGGTGGCAGGAAAGGTGCTGAGGCCACATGATTTGAATTTGGAGTGATGTTCTAGGCAAGTTGGAGACACCAGCATTTCCAAGCTGAAAGGGTGTTAGGACAGGAGTTCCAGAGAAAGTGGGAGGACTGAGTCTCCACTGGTCTAGGAAAGAGAGGCCATGACAGAGGCCTTGAAGGTATAGAGTAGAAGGGTTCTTTGGAGATTTCTACTCAGAGCCTGGAGGCCGGCAGGTGTAAGGAAGGGAGAAAGGAGCAGGCCCTTTGTAGCTGCCAGAAAGACTCTTGGTAGAAACAGGAGCCATTGGTTTGAGCCGGGGAGGCACATGCTAACATGTGCATGGATTGCTCTGCCTTCCCCACCTCTCCTATCCTGTAGCAAGGAGACATGCATGGCACTGCCTTCAGGTGAGAATGAACCCTATGTCCCATCATAAGTTGGCCAGATGTGCTTTCATTGAACCAAGCATCATCCCCTAAACCAACAACAGGGACACGGAACTGTGTGGACTAGGCTCACATCAGGAATAAAAATTCACAGGCAACAGGGTGCCAGAGGCAGACACTCAGAGATGTCACCACGAACCATGGACAAGTGATCTTAAACTTGGGAATGACATGCAAGACCCAAAAAGGCTCAGAACTTGTTGGCTCTTCCTGGGAGATAAGGGATTTTTCTTTCCACTGTTCTCCAGCTCAGATTTAGCAGAAATTAATATTTTTAAAGGCCAAACCCATTTATCATTTTGACAGCTTCTGAAACGCAGATAGATTTTGCATCAGATTGGTTTTTTCCCCATTTGTTTTGGGGTGAGTTTCATTTTGTTACACCAGCACCTGTGTGTAGAACAGTGAATACCTCTGCAATGAGCTCGTGAGGAGAAGAGGGATTGGATTAAAACAGGGAGCTCTGCTAATGACATGGATGAACCTGCTTCCTGCCCGTGAGCTGGGTTTGGAGGTGAAGAGGTAAGACGTGTGCTGACAATCCTCAGAGTGAATGTGGGCAGCTGCTCTGAAGAATGGGATGATTGGAGCTTTGGATATAGTTTGAATGCAGCAGAATTCACTTTATTAAACATTTAAAGTTTATACACGTGTATGTGTGCGCGCATGTTCATGTGTGCATATGAGTGTGAGGTTGTACATACATGTATGTGCTCTTGAATAGGAAGACCAGAGGACAATTTGGGTATCATTTCTATGCAATGGCATCTGCCTGTGTGTGTGTGTGTGTGTGTGTGTGTGTGTGTGTGTGTGTGTGTGAGAGAGAGAGAGAGAGAGAGAGAGAGAGAGAGAGAGAAGACAGAGAATGAGTATGGGCAAACAGCAAGCACCTTCATGGTGTGTGAAGGTCAGAGGAAATCTTTTCGGGCAACTCTAGCTATTCCATCATATTTGAAGCAGTTTTTCTTTGAATCTATTGTTCTTCACTGTGCTTGCCTCAAGCTGTCAGGAAACGCTCCTGTCTCTGGTTCCCATCTCCCATCAGAGTACCACGATGACAGAAGCCTGCCACTTCTTCCAGCTCCCTTTCTGCATGGCAGCTGAGGATCGAACTCACACACTCAGGCTTGACTGGCAAACACTTGAACAGAGCAGAATGGGGCTGGGGGGATGTCAGCCTTTGAGGTGTTGGGGTCTTATTATATAGTCACTGGGTCCCAAAGCTTCCTTTAGACACCACCATAATTAGTTAGAAACTCATCCTTCTATGAGAGGAGTAAGCATAGAGTGGTGAGAGGAGCAGAGACACCTGTCCATGTAGGGGAACCTTCTTTCTACAATGATGTACGAGTTAAAGAAAAGGAAGAGGCTTTCTTCCCTTCCTTTTTTCCTCCATTGCATGCAGAGAGGCAGGCAAGCTAACCACCATGACCATGTTTGGACGTCCTCTAGACTTGGGTAGGACACTGTGGCAATGTCAGGCCAATAGACTCCCACCAGTCAAGGCATCAAAGCAAGTGTAATGTCTACAGTCCAAGTCAACAAAGGGATGAACTCAACACTCACACATGCTTTAAAATCCAGCATGCCCTAGTCTTGAACAATGAGTAATAGATGTGGTACAAAAGTTAAGGATTGAGAACTGGACACTGAAAGAAGAAAAATCAGACAAATTCTCATGAAAGAGAAAAGTTATAAGTCACAGAAGAACAAAATCAGCTAAAAATGGGGTGGGAGGGAGGTTAAGAGAATGCTCAGAGGTCCCCAGGCAGCAGGAAAATGTATGTGGAAGGAGATGAGAATTCATCACCTTCCCCCACCACACAGAGATTACATTTCTCTGATGTTCCACTGCCAAGTCCTTCCTCTCAGGGAGTTCTGAGGATTCATCCAAGCAGAGAACAGGAGATGAATTAAATGTCACCAAATGTCTTCAAGGAGTGGAATCATTTGTGACAATGAAGTACTCTTGGGGAGAGAAGGGACTTGGTAATCAGTTCTACACAACAGTTGTACAGAGAGGGCAAAAAGCAAGGAAAGAGGGTTGGAACTCAAAGAGGTCAGGACTGAAGAAAGCAGTATGGGACTGCAAAAGAATGAGCAGTTGGAGAACTCACTTGGATAGCACTCAGCAGGAGATGCTTTGAGGAGGTGATTTAGCTTTAAGTTAAAGAGTGAGTCTTGGGTCAGGTTGGACCTGCTTCTCTATAAGATAAAGGTCTGAGAAGGATCACTTAGCATAAAGATAATTGATGAGTGGCAAATCCATGAAAATATCTATACACCTGGCAGGTTCAAGCCAGGGGAGTGATGCAGGATGAGATTCAAAGGCTCTGAGAAGACACTAGAGGAGGGATTCTTTCTGCCGCAGTGGCCCTGTTTGGTACTTTATGTGTACGAGTAAGAGTGCTTCTCATGGTGCAAAAACGATTCACTTATCTATGATAAGAATCAGAGAAAACTGTGCTGTGATTATACAAGAACTATGGTCCAGGACAGGTGAAAGGTTGCCTTTTATCCCCACATCCTCTGATTCTCTACCCTCACCTGTGCATGGATTGGAGTGCCCCAACTGTATCAGAAATCATTTTCATCTTTTTGTCATTCAACTGAAGATGCATCTCTCTGCTACCTTTTCTAAGAAGCCATTTTTGGGCTGGGGATATGACTCAGTGGTTAAAGGTGTTTGCTTGCAAAGCCTGCTGCCACCCAGGTTTGATTCCTCAATACCCACATACAATTAGATGCACAAAGTGGTGCATGCATCTTGAGTTCCTTTGCACATTTGCAGGAACAATAGTTCTTGGTGCGCCCATGCTATCTTTCCCTCCCTCCTCTTTCTATCTTCACAGATAAATGAAATGAAAATAAATAGAAAAAAGAAAAGAAGCCCTTTCTTCACCTCTCCACTACCCCAGTCTGGGTTTATGCCCAAATTTCTTATCATATTGCATACCGTGTTCCTGTATCGATTGCTGTTTACATGGCAGTTTTCCTCACAGGATTTTGAACCCCTTGAAAGTACATGAAACCACAGATAAAGCCCAAGTTTGTATCCCTGGGAGCTTGCAAGGTACCTGATGCATAGCATATCTTGAAAAATAGTCACGAAATAATGATGCACACATTGTACCTCCTATATGCTGAGTATAAAGTATCAGGAATCACGCTAATCATTTTACTTAAGTGACCTCTTTTAGCCTCATAACCACCCTGTGAAGAAAGATTGCACTCTAATTTAGTGATGAGGAATTAGTCATTAAGGTTGCTTATCTAAAGCAGTGCAGATAGAAAGTGAAGAGGAGATTCAGGCTTGGATCTACTGGGTTCCAGGGTCTGCACTCACATTAACTTCACTGAGAGAATAAAATGACCATTTTGCTTCTCCTGGAGAGTTGTTGGGTTAGTCTTGGCAGCAGACAGAAGAAAATTAGAAAAAGGGGGCAGGAGGCTGTGGATTGCAGTGGTTTTAAATAAGACTTTATGTCCAGTCTACATATGCCTTTCTACAAGTGGTCTTTATTTTGTAATATCTATCTATCTATCTATCTATCTATCTATCTATCATCTATCTATCTGTCTATGTGAGAGAGTGACACACAGAGAGACAGAGAGACAGAGACAGACACACAGAGACAGAAAGACAGAGAAACATGGAGAGGAAGAAAGGCAGAGGCAGAGAGACAGAAAGTATGGGCACCCCAGAACCTCCTGCCACTGCAAATGAACTCCAGATGCATGGGCCACTGTTTATCTGATTTTATATGGGTACTGGGGAATCAAACCTGGACTGTCGGGGCTTTGCAAGCAAGCACCTTTAACCATTGAACTATCTCTCCAAGTGATCTTTATAAGGAGAAACCCACTTCAGCCAGAAGAATTCATAAACTAACAGGCACAAATTCCATCAGCCTGTGCCTTTCAAGCTCACCAGTAGAGAGAGGGTGGCAGCCAGCAGCCTGGAAGATCTCAGCTTAAACAGTGAAAGATTTATCTGAGGGTAAATGTCGACATTTCAAACCTGATTATTGTATCTGCTCACAGCAACTCTGGACATTGCTTTCACTTCAGCCTTTTTCTAGAATATACACACACAGCTTAAGAGACATTTTTAACATTAAATTTGAGGTGAGTAAATGCATTTATCCATTCTAGGAGTCTCCCTGGTTTTTGATTCTGTGTACAGCCTCCAAAAGAATTGTTGTTGTAAACTGAAGTTTCCAGAAATGTGCTACATCTGCTGCATCTACGTCCAGCAAGGCTGAATGGATTGAAAACTCCTGTGATCACAGGAAGATGGGATGTTGCAAGATCAGAGTCAAATTACCTCCTGCCACTGCAAATGAACTCCAGATGTATGTGCCATTAGGCTTATCTGAGCTATTGAGGGGCTAAAGGTAGACTATTTATTGCCTACCTCTGTGTCTGACCTAACACCCTGGTGACTATCACTTGATCAGGTGTAACCTTTCTGGAATGTACTAACAAACCACCAACTTCCACCAACCCAAGGCTAAGAATGTCATCAGATAGCATCTGAAGCCTATGGTGGACATTTCTCCACTTTGTTATAATCTGCCTACCTGATGGCCAGCCAATATATTTGAAAAGTGCCTTGAAGTTCATGTGAGTGGAGACCCTTCTGTTCTGTAACTATAAAACCTTCATGAAATTGTTAACATATTGGAACATGGAATTGGAGTACCCTAGATCTGTGTTCCTGGGCCATGGCCACTCACATTTGGCTCCAGAATGCATGATCTTTTATCGCTTTGTGGTAAGAGTGGTGTCTTTTGTGTCAATGCCAAATCAGTAGTAGCACATGCTGTCATAATTTAACAATGTGTCCTCTCCACGCTGGCATCCGTGGGTCACTCCTGAACAAAGGAAGTAAACGGCACATCCTCCTCTTGATCCTCATTGCAAGTCTTCAGCTATTTCTGGAAATAAGTTTGGGGCTGGGAGGATGGTATAGTGGATGAAGTGACCTGAGTTTGGATCCCCACACTCATGGGAATTAAAAGGCTGGTTGTGGTGGCACATGCCTGTAATCTCAGTGCTTGGGAGGCAGAGACAAGAAATCCCTCAGGCTCACTGGCTAGCTAGTCTAGAACAGTCTTTGAGCTCTAGGTTTGGCAAGAGACCCTGTCTCAAAGGATAAGGTGGAGAAGAATTAAGAGAGCTACCAAACAACATACACATACATGGCATCAAACACATGTACATGAACCAAAACCCAATGACAGCAAAGAAGCAGTTTGTTTGTTTATTCTCCTGTTCTTTTCATATCTCCTCTTCTTCCTCCATGTGAAAGACCTTAGAGACCAGCTACGCCAAGCCTCCTCCTGTTCCAGAAGAGAAAACACATGCCAAGAGATCAGATAAGGGGCCTCTATAAGGTCTCTCAGGATGTCAGCCACAAGCTCAGCACAGGGTTCAGGCTCTCTTTCCCTTTAGCTGCTCCACAGTCTAAATAAATACAACACTCAGTGTCATGTATTATATAGTCCAGACAGAGGAAACTGTGTCTCAGGCATGTGTTAGCAAGGTTTGCTAGGAGTTGCACAAATATGTTTTATTTCTTCTTACTCTCTTCTCTTCAAGATTACTTTTGTTCTGAGTATATTTTCCCCAAACATACAAGTAGAAACACTTATGTGGTTGTATAATCACAAAGACCACATGCGTGTGTGTAATATGTATATATATATATATATATATATATATATATATATATATATATATATGTTTATATATGCAGGTGCATGTGTACTTATAGGAAGCTATAGATCAACATCTGGTCTTCCTTATTCCTCAATTGCTATCTACTCTTTTTTTCAAGACATGTTCTCTTGCTGCATCTAGAGCTTAACTACTGGATTAAGCCCTGGGGAATCCTCCTGCCTTCTCTTCCATCATTGAACTTACAGATATATACCTCCATGCCTGGTTTTTATGTGGGTGCTGAGGATCTGAATGTGAGTCCACATGCTTGCATGGCAAGCCTTTTACCCACTGATTCATCTCTCCAGGCCAAAACACACTCTTTCACCAAGTTCACATTGCAGGAAGACTCCTTGAGAGAAAAGACAAACTAACAGCTATTCTTTATTTAAAGTCTTATATCAGAAGGTCTGTTGATTTTTATGGGTTTTCTTTTCCCATGCAGCTTTATGCAATAGTTAGCAATGTTTGATGAAAGGTGCAAACAGAAATTAATATTGTATTATTTACTTTTCTCATCTCTGTGACAAATTACGTGACAGAAACAACTTAAGGAAGGAATGACTTATTTGACTTAAAGTTTTGAAGAGATTTCAGTCCATCCCAGCAGGATAGGCATGGTAGAATGGCTCCATCGAGGTGGGCATATATAGTGGAGATTCTAATGACAACAGACCATGAGGTAGAGAGAGCATGAAAGGGGGGAGCCAGGGATAATATGTCCCCAATTCCCCACCCCAGTGACCCATTTCCTTTAGCTAATTTTACTTTCAGAGTTCTATAGAGCATTGCCAAATGGATCCATAAACTGGGGGACAAGGTTCATGACATGAGCCTGTGGGGGACATTTTTTATTCCAACTGTATCAAATATCTAGCCATACAGAGAACCTAAATCTAGTCATATTTTTCCTGAGCTTTATTGAAACATTGGCCTCTTGCTGTTTTTGATTTCTTCCCTTTCTCTCTTCTGTTCCTGTTCCTTCTCTTCTCTTCCCTTTATTCTTTTCTTTGCTATGATGGATTATTAGATCTGACTCTCCAAGACCAACATATGAGAGGTCATCCACATTCCATGTCAAGAACCCCTGTGCTGGGCTGGAGATATGGCTCAGCAGTTAAGGCACTTGCCTCCAGTGCCTAAGGCCCCAGGTTCAATTCCCCAGTACCCACATAAGCCAGACCCACAAGGTGGTGACCCTGGTGCTCTCTCTCTCTCCCTCTCTCTGTATCTATGCTTGAAAATGAATAAATAAAATATTTCATTACAACTCATTGTTGGCCCACTAAACAATGTAACTCATTATGGACAATAAAAAAATCTCAAAAAAAAAAAAAAAACCTGAACCCCTGTGCTGCTTCTAGTCTAATCAGTAATTCTATTGACCTGATGCTTTTCATCCTGGAGGCTCAGATCCCATGAAGAATCTATTGCTTTACTCTGTTCAGAAGATTCTAGCTCTGACAGATCCCTTTGGCACCCAGAATTCTGCTTTTATCAGAACCACCACATAAACCAAAAGGCATTACCCTTTCTTCAGCTGGGTTTCCAAATGTAGAGATTTCCACGAAAGTAGGAGACTGTGAAAGACAGGCAGAGGCCTCTGTATGCTGTCCAAGGTCCTGACACTGATCTCCCAGAATTATGCTGTGTAGTACCTCAGATCCCCTGAATCTGAACTGTACCCTTTGACTGTTGACTCCTACTCTTTGGATCTATAAGTCACCATTTGAGCTTAGTGCTCAGAACCTGAGCAGTGGTGTCTTCAAGAACCAAAGTCGTGTTGCCCCTGGTAACATCATCAAGGCCACTAGAAATCATGGTTTATTTGGTGAGTATACTGCACCATGAGAAACAAACATGCATAAAAACATCATATCAACTTGTATGTTCAGTGACGTTTCACCATTGTGCAAGTGGGAAAATAAGGAAGCCTTACCTAAGTTCACTGTAGAAAGTACATAAATTTAAACACAAGCTTAGGACAGTGCCATTGCCAGGTAACACTTAGTAGCTCTTTACTGGTACTAGTTTTTCTTCTTATACTGTGTGTCTATTGACTTAGCCCCTTTGAAGGGAGGGAGATAGATATTGATAGCATGTTCTCCCTGCTTCCTGTTTCTAAGTATCTTTTGAAATAGAAAAGAACATGGAAGGGTTCTTATGTCCAAGAAAACAGAAGAACAACAATAAGTCAAAATGACCTATTGGTTTGGGGGTCATAGAAAGCTTGAAGGAGAGAGAAATAAGAAGCATAGTGCAAGAAGCCACCTCATGAGTCCACCTGTGATGACTGCAGTGTGGACCGATTTGCCAGACAGGCCCTACCTTCCCCTTCTGTGGTCATCTGCTCAGCCCTGGACCAGGGGGACAGCCTTATGGAGCAAGTGTCCTTGCCATGTGACCACAGCTTATTGAGATGGAGTTGGGGTCACAGCAATGGGGATCAGAGCCATGTGATGAAGGGTGGGTCAGCGACTGGTATTTTCTGACTGTAGAAAAGTCCTTTAACTACTTCATACTTATCTGGAAAATGAGGAGACTCCAGGAGCCTGCCTCAGGATTTTCAAAAATAAGTGAAATAAAATGACATCATTTTTTCATGTGGCTATCAGCACAGGCCTGACCCATAGTTGACTTGAGAACTGCCATTGTCACTGGATAGATTGCCTTCTTTGTGTGTGTGTGTGTGTGTGTGTGTGTGTGTGTGTGTGTGTTGTGTGTGTGTGTGTGTGTGTGTGTGTGTTGTGTAAAGGTCAGAGGACAACCTCAGGTACCTCCCATATTTTGTCCCAGAGAGGTTCTCTCATTGGCCTAGAATTTTTCCAAGTTGGCTAAGCTATCTGGCCAGCCAGCTTCCAGCCAGCTTCCTGTCTCTACCTTCCATCTTTTATTTCTGGGATTACAAGTGTGTATGACTGTGCCTGGCTTTTTATGTGAGTTTTATTTTGGGGAATCCAGGTCCTCTTGTTTGTGAAGCAAGCACTTTACCAACTGAGCTATCTCCCCAGCCCTAGTTTGTTTTTTAAGATAGAATCTCACTCTGTAGCTGAGGCTGGCCTGAAGATCACTCTAACTCATAGCTCTAATTCCAATAACTGTGGTTAAAGCAAATAAGCCTACTTCCTCTTAGCACCTCCCAAACTCCCAGGAAGGCCCATTCTTTTGTCAGCTTTCAGCACGACTCACGACATGGGAAGCTAGCAGTGGTTGTTCCCAGGGCTGGACACTGACCACTGTGTTAATGTGACAGCATCCCCAGCTTTGGGTTCCTGAGCCCTAACCAGGGTCATAGGCTTCCTTTCCTCTGTCACACACATGGATAATTACTTAAAGACATACCCTCTCCTGAGCTAGTTGCTCTCATTAAGTCCTAACGAAGACTCACATCACTCATTTGAAGCAGTAGATATTCCAACAAAACCAAATGGATGCCAACAAAATTTAAAGGCAATTTGGCTTTGGAAAAAATAAAACCCAGAGGTTTTACTTGCGTTCATAAATGTTAGATGCAGGCTCAGATTACTCTCCAACTCCATGCAGATTTAAAATGTAAATTATTTAAAGTGTCCAGGACCTGTGCCCCATGTTCCTTATTCTAAGGCAGCAGAACGTACATCACACTACATTATTCATGCATCAGGCACCCACTCTACGTACACAGAAGCTGCCCAAGGCACACCAGTCAGAAGGGAGGCTGCCACAGTCAACAGAGAAATCGGTATGCTTATAAATGCCTCCAGTTTTTGCCTCTAAGCTTTGCATCTGATGGAAATAGCCTTCTCAGGTGTGATGTGTTCAGTGTGGTACCTCTTATGAATGCCTGTAATGTCTGGAGGGGATTATTTATTTTTGCATGTATAGGTGTGTGCATGTATGTGTATGTGTGTGTGTTTGTGTGTGTGTGTGCACATGGGCATGTGTGTGTAGGACAGAGGTCAACATTTCTTTCCACATCATTTTATTTTATTTTTGGTTTTTCAAGGTAGGGTCTCCCTCTAAGCCCAGGCTGACCTGGAATTCACTATGTAGTCTCAGGGTGGCCTTGAACTCATGGTGATCCTCCTACCTCTGCCTCCCGAGTGCTGGGATTAAAGGAGTGCACCACCATGCCCGGCTTACATCATTTTTTTAAAGCAAAGTCTCTTATTGAACTCAAAGCTTACCAATGCAGCTAGTTGAGCTAGCCAGCAAGCGTTAGGGGATGCTCTTATCTCTGCCTCCCCAAACTGGATTACAGGTGCTGCAACAACCATACCTGTATTGTTTTTACATGAGTGTTGGGGATCTGAACTCAGGTCCTTATGTTTACATGGCAAGCACTTTAGCAGTTGTAGGTGTAATTTGACATGTTGTTGATAGTTGTCCATAACATATCAAATTATACCTACAACTGTGTTTAAGTTATTAAAGCTGTCTATGAATTTGCCTCTGCAAAAGGGGGCATCATGATTCCTAGCTCTTGTTGTAAGTTGTACACAGAACAATGGTGGCAGAGCACAGGACAGACCTAGCCCAGAAGATACCTCCATGTGCCCCATGCTGAGTAGTTCTCTGCATCAGCTGACACCTTGCATGCATTTCTCCTTCAAATGTGGCTTGAAGCATGAAGAACTCCACCACAAGATCGTGCCTCTGCCAGAGAAGTTATTGCAGCAGGGCCAGTACTGAGTCCAAGTGATTTTCCTCAGTGGTGGAAATGTTTCTCATGCCTTCCATTGGCTCTTGACTTGTCATAAGTACTTCCAATGAGAGAGAGAGGGGGGAGGGCAAAAAAGATGAGCTCTGGTTACAGTCAAGTCTTGGCCGAGCCACCTCATGGCTAGTGATTGTGGTGACTGTAGGGGAGATATTCGAACTTTCTGAGATTTAATTTCTTCTACTGACAGGGGACAGAGACACCTTTGGCCTTGGTTGGTGGAGCATTCTTAAGAAGATGTGCACAAGTGCTTGACACCTGCAGAGGCACAGCTGCAGCTCAGTGACTATGATGATGGCAATGACCTTGGTGGATTTCTCATGTCACCTGTTGCCTGGCATTCAACTTCCTCTCCCATGCCTTGAACTTCTTTGTGCAATCTTCTCTAGCATTTGAAAATGTTAGCAAAGGGCCTGGAGAGAGAGATCAAGTTAGAAATGTGCTTCCCTTATCGCTTCTCGGCCTTTTGGCTAAGATCGAGTGTGTAGAAATGTGCTTCCCTTGAAAGCAGGAGGACCTGAGTTTGATCCTCAAAACTCTCATGAAAATTCTGGGCCTGATGATATGTGCCTGTAATCCAAGCACCGGGGAGGCAAAGGCAGGAGGATTCTTCAAGCTCACTGGCCAGTCAGTCTAGCCTATCTGGCGAGTTAGAGACACTCTGTCTCAAAAAAGGTGGATGGTGCCTGAGGAATGACACCCAAAGATGTCCTCTGGACTCCACAAACATGAATGAATAAACACATGTGCATACATAACACATAAAATGTAAGAAAGACTTTTAGGGTAGGCTTTGCTTAAAGCCCAGGGCATCTTTATCATCCTTATAATAATTATAAAGATCTCAGCCATAACCCCTCCTAATGCTTGTGCTTGAACTGCACTGAAGGTAGAGACAACTTGGAAATTTTTACATGATGCTTATATAGCTTATCTCATCAAGATTCTTTGTAACAACATTTAAAATTAATAACCATCCACAGATGAGTCACCAAGGAGGAAGGAAGACAGGTGGAACATTCGGTCTTGCTTCTGCAGCCGTGGCTTTGCCTGTCACTGGGAATTATTTTTCATTGAAGAAACAAACAATAAAGAGATGGTAACAGAATGGAATATCCTTACATGGATATTTTATGAACAGTGCTTGGAACTTCCTAGGATGTTTGCCATTTCTGATTGTAAGACATTTTGTTTGTTAAAGCTGAAAGCACAAAGGATACACATTAGCCAACCTGCCATATTCTGTGTAGAATCTGGTTCAGCGACACCTGTTCTGACGTGCTTTGGAAAGCATCTCAAAGCAGATTGCTTTCCTCAAAAAGCCAGAGCACAGCCTTGGGCTTTATTTTTTGATCCATAAGCACCTTGCATCCCATTTTAACAGTAAATGGAGATCCAGCCAGTCATGAGTGCCCTCATCAACCCTCAGCTGTCCCAGTGAGCTATCCACTGGGGTCCACCTGAGGTGCTGTCTTCTAAGACAGCTCAGCTCTGTCAGTTCTCTGGGGGATTCTGTCACAATGTGACCCAGTAGGCCAGAGATTGTGCAGTCTTCACAAGCTTCCAGGTATTTCCGATGCTGCTGGTCAATGGACCATTCTGGGCAACAAGGTTCTAAGCCAGGCATGCAAAGAGATCCAAAACCGTGCTTGAGTTTACCCTTGAGAGCATAGTCTCTGATCACACTATACATTAGCTTGTCACTCAGCTAAAGAGAATGACCACTTCTCCACCAAGCTGTCCAACCATGCTGGTTGGTTATGCACCGGAAGAGACTTCTCTGAGTTCCTTGGATATGCTGCAGACGGCTGACCTCGACTGACCCCTCACTCAGCCTGGGCCTGCCTTTGTGGCAAGGGACATTCCCAAGAGGTAAGTGCCCCCTCCTTTCAGAGCTTGTCTAATATTTTTGCTTCTCTCTTCCCTCTCTTCTTTCCTTCATGCTAGGAATAGAATCCAAGACCTTGTACATGTGAGGCAAGCACTCTACCACTGAGCTACTTTGCCATTCTCATGCACAAGCCTTTTCCTCTTATCTTTCTCTCCAACACCACTGTGACTCCCTCCAATGCCTCCATGAACATTCTGCTTGTCTTTCCTTTGGTCTTATTTCTGTTTGGCTCACTGCCCTGTGTCAATTCTGCTTGTCTTTCCTTTGGTCTTATTTCTGTTTGGCTTACTGCCTCGTGCCAATAAGCGTCCCTGTCTCAAGGGGTCCCCCAATCCCCTGGAAAGAGTTCATATGTTGGCTCTTTCCAGTTGTTTATGCTTTTAAAATGTTCATTATTTCTTCTGTTCTCCATGCTCCAAATTTACTTTTATTTCTATAGCCAGGTTTAGAAAGAGTGAGGAAGCAACATTTACAGGCAGGAGTGGCCTTCCAGCCAGACATTACTCTGCTGAACATTAATCAAAATATTAGAAGGTGGGCCTGGTGGCATATAGGCCTATCATCTCTGCTACTTGGGAGGCAGAGGCAGGAGGATTAAAATATAGAGTAAGTTCCAGGTCAGCTTAGGTAACTTAGAAAGACTTTTTAAAAATAAGAAGTGAAAAAAAGGACTAGAGATATAGCTCAGTGGTACAGTGCTTGTAGAGCAGGCAGAGGCTCTGGATCCAATACTTAGTACTTAAAAAAGTGAAGAAAACACAGAGGTGCATGCAGAGATATCTGTGGAAGGCTGTCCACTGCAAGACTGTTTATAATAACAAAAATAAATAAAATTGAATTAAAAGTTTAAAAACCATAGGCCAATAGCTGAGATTCTGGCAAGAGAGGAGCCACCACAGTCATACCGTGGAGGATCCAAATGGAACCCTGCAGAGAATGACGGGATGAACAAGGGACCCACAGCCACAGCCATTAAATCAACACAGGATAAGCCAGTGAGACAGAAACCAATGATTTTCGACACAAAGACCCCTAAGCTCACAACCTTAAAGCAACCTTAATACTCATCCACCACGACTCAGGGAACTATGTGGAAGAGGGGGTGGAAAGATTGTGAGAGCCGTGGTGGGGGAGATTATCCAGAGGCATGGCCAGGAGAACCTGGCTGAATACTAGGCTATCCATGGTCCCCTGTCACAAGGACTGATCCAGATGACCCATGGAGGAGGTTATCCAGCAGAGTGGGGAGGGGAGGGCAGCGGGGAATTGGCGATAACAACTCATTGTTTGCCCACTAAATGTTGTAACTCATTATGGACAATAAAAAAAGTTAAAAAAGAAAAGGAAACCAAAAATATCTATATACATTGGCAAATTACGTAAATAATGGTACATCACAGTGGTGGCTGTAGTTAGCATTAAATACAGGAGTGGATTGAGAAGAGGAGGGAAATGGGAGATCATCACAAGACTTGCTTATAAAATGTATCTAATTATTAACACTAAAAAAGTTTTTAAAAAGCCCTCTAGAAGATACTTATAATTCTTACGTAACCACAAAGCCAAATTAATTTACAAATTAAAGAAAAGAAAATATCAGAACCATACAGTACATATCAGTATCCGTATATTTCAAAGTCATGTGACAGGTATGGTTTGCTTGAGTCAGATTTACAAAGTGGTCACTTTTCTGCATGGATCTACTACTTTTGTCAGTGTCACTTTTGCACTTAAATAAATAATAAGAATGTGATGAATGTTGTTTAAAAAATACAGGAGTGGTAGCTGAAAATACTTGAGAAAGCTAAGTGACAGGCTACTATATGTAGATGGTATTGTGTATACTAGAATCCAAATGCTACAGGAAAACTGACACATAGAAAAGAACTAGAAAAGCCAAACTCACTTGCTACTGATCATTTTCTCTGACGGATTGCCGGGTACATTTATGTCTCTTGTAATTCCTGTTTTCTATGCTTGAACTAAATTCCTTTATTTCAATAAAAAAAACCCTACCCTTAAAGCAGTTTATTTCAGGTTAGATTTTAGATGCCATAAGATATCATCTTAAGAATAAGAATTATTATTATTATTATTATTTTGGTTTATTTTTGATACAGGGTCTCTGTAGCCCAGGCTGACCTTAAACTCATTTTGTAGCCAAGATTGGTCTTGAACTCCTGGTCCTAGTGTCTCTACCTCCAGAGTGCTGGGATGCCAGGCCTGAGCTACAAGGATAACTCAGAGATCAGAGAGGAGTGCACATCAAACGCAGTTGAAAGCTGCACTGCATATCCGCTATAACAAATGCTTCCCCAGGCTTCCTCTGTAGCAATCTGGGCCCCATCTTCTCCTCTGTGATGTATCATCTCTTTTGCCAGACTTCACCATTCTTTCAGTAGCAGAAGAATTCCTTCAAAATACAATTCCTCAATGGGCTAGCAAACCAATTTGACTATTTTTGGATATAATTGCCAGTAATTAGGCAGCTTTGTAGAGTACTATAGCTTTCCACTATTGCAAAAAAGTCATTTGCACTTTCACAGTGAGTCTCTTCCATCTGTGTTCTGCAGAATCAATGCTCAGTCTTTCCCCTGATAGGTAATGCCTAGTAGAGAGACAGAAGGCTGTGCCAGAGAGGAAGTCTTGAGTGAGGACTTGGGATGAGAGCACAAGGCAAGCAGTTCATCCTTCACAGGTCCTGATGGCCTCAGGGGTCACCAGGTCACTATGCATGGACACCTCCTTGTCCGTCTTTCTCTGGCATTAATGCATAAGCAACTAGTTCCAACTCCTGAGATACCTTCACAATGATTCCCCCCAACAAAAAGGGACACCCTTCTCAGTGGTTCAAAGAGTACTTGAGACCAAGGGAATGTGCCCAGCCAGGGCACACAGTGGTATTCCAAAGCACCTTCTATGTACTTGAATCTGAGGTTTTCTGACAAACAGCAAACAGACTAACAGGACACTTAGTCGTCCCTGGACACTGGCATATCACTGATCCCAAGGTGGAGGGTGGTGGCATTGTCAAGTTAATTTATAAGCACTTTCCTGGAATTTATGAATTTATTATCCAACTAAATACTGTCTCCATTCATTTTTCTACATCTAAGAAGTCTATCAACCTACTCCCAAACCCACTATCCATCTGTCATCCATCCATCATCTATCTGGCACATAAAGGTAATCATATTAATGGTCACATATCAGAAATCACAGTAGTCTACACCTAGACAACAGTGACAAAGATGCTATGGCCCCTAAGTTGATGCTTTTGTAGGAAAGTAGGTAAGATGGTACTATGCTTTGGAGATGTTTGAATGTTCCTTAACGGTTTGTGAGTTTGAAGCTAGGTCCTGGGGGTAGCAATGCTGAGAGGTGGTAGAAACTTTAAGGGCTGGACCTGGTGGGAGGTAATAGGTGATAGAGTATGTCACCTTTGGACAAGGTTAATGCAGTTCTTATTGGGTATTGATTATTTGTCAAGAGACTAGGTGGTTATAGAGGGAGGGAGCCCCGGGTGCTTAGTATCTTCTGAGCATGGCTTTTCCCTTTGTACTCCTCTGCAATGTGACACAACCAGTAGGGCCCTTGCTAGAGGAAGACCAAATAGAGCCTCTTGATCTTAAACTTACAGCCTCAAAAACTGTGAACTAAATAAGCCTCTTTGCTTCCTAAACTACTCAAACTCAGGCATTGCATTATAGCAGCAGAAGATAGCCTAATACAGATGAATTCACAAGTTGATAATAATGATCCAAAATGACACAAAGAAGTGCAGAGGAGATGATTTGATTTTATGAAAGGAGGTCAGGTAGCAGAAAAGGCTCCTCAAATGATGTGCCTAGTGATGTGGGTATTTTGCCAGGTGTAGATGAGGAGAGTATAAGATGAGGTTGAATGAATCTTTTAAGACATACGAGGATGCAAGGTGGGCATGCTGGATAGTGAACACTGATCAGGTGGGGATGATCTGCACGTGAGCCTGGGAAGGAGTGGGAGGCCAGTGTCATGGCTTGACTGTGCAGCATATGTCAAGCTCCATCTTTAGCTGACTGTTTTGAAGCAGGTGGAATTTAGAAGGGGGCCATGGTGTACAACCTGGAGGTGGTCTTCTCTATTATGTAGGAGACTATGAGAGGTGGTGGTTGCTTCAGGAGGGAGCTGACAGGCAGCTCTACTGGAGATGTACTTCTGGGGTTGGTACACATTAGTGAGAAGGAAGCAGGAGGAATTTAAGACAATTCGGGGTTTACCGTCAGTGGGAAAGAGGGTCTGAGACACAAAACAGACTAACATGGCTTCTCATTCATTGATGATTTCACTTATTGAGTGGATGTTATGTATTTGTCAACCACTCAGGACACAACAGTAAGAAAACCAAAAAATGCTCTCATGGGACTTTCAAAGGAAACACTGCTAGGCATTCAAAGGAAAAAAAGCTATCTTTCCCTTTCCTCAGGAGCCCAAAGCTAGAACCCGCCCCCACCCCCAGTGCCATTTTGCTTGTTCAGGCTAGTCCTCCATGAGGGGCAGACTGAGGTCTCATTAACAGCTTGGCAAATGACCTCTTATCATTCTTAGGACACAACCTTCAGCAGCATTAAGTCACCACGTGTCATGAATGGCTTTGCATTGCTCGGTCCCATGCAGAAACCTCTCGCTCCTCACAGCAGAAGGAAGACATCAGACCTGGTGCTCCAAGAGGCAAGAGGTCAAGCAGCTTTTACCAGCACCCTGAGGGCAAAGGGGCTTCTGGGAGCTTTGCAATGTTTCTAATTTGACCCCATTTAAGCTCCCGTTGGACAGACTTGACAAGACTTTTTGTTTGTCGGTCAAACACTTGGGGCTTTGCCAGTGTGTAGGCACCAATGCAGACAAGGCCACTTTGCAAAATGCATTCCCAGGAAAGTTCCTTCTGCAGGCCAAGGCTGCATCTGGAAGAGTCTGCATAGTGACCCTGGCATTGGAAGGTGAGTATCATGGTTTGATCCAGGTGTCCCCCACAAACAATTGAATGTATTCTGATAGATCGATCCTCAGCTGATGGCAGTTTGGGTTTTACAACCTCGATGAAGCTGTGTTGTTGGGGGCAGGCTTATGGGGTTATAAGCCGGCTTCCCCTTGCCAGTGTTTGGCACACCTTCCTGCCGCTGTTTGCAGCGCTGTGGCAGAGGTGATGTCCAGCCCTCTGCTCATGCCATCGTTTTCCCTGCCAGAATGGAGTCTCCCCTGGAGTCCGTAAGCCAAATAAACCCATTCCTCTACAAGCCGCTTTTGTTTGGGTTCTTTCTGGGCAGCAACTAGAAAGCTGACCACAACAGTGAGCATGCCTCCCAGCCTGGGCACCTCACACTGATTAGTATTTTCTGCCCAATCACCCACATGGAGCAAATTCTATTTCCTTTCTACATGAACAATATAGATTATTTGAACAATACTAGCAGGAATAACACAAATGCAGTTAAACTCAACGTCATACCCCCCACTGCCCGGGGGCCTCTTTTTCCCCTGACACCACCAATAGTTTCAAATGCCTCCATCACAGAAACCTGTGTTAGCATTGCTCCCGCTTCCTCTGCTCCTCGGAAGGATTACAGAGAATGCTTCTTTAGCTGACAAGTTTTGCTGTGCTTTTTTCTTCTTGGGAATTCATTGCAGGAGCCTTTTCATTAACTGGTTTTCTTCTGTCATGTAGTGTGTGTGTGTGTGTGTGTGTGTGTGTGTGTGTGTGTGTGTGTGTGTGTGTGTGCACACGCGCGCGTGCCTAGAGTGTGAACAAAAATGACTCAAGCTGTGGCCACAGTGCTTGGGGTGAGGGATGCTCCAAGCTGAAATATCATCACAGGTCAGAGTGGGGACCCCAGAAGGGGGGTAGTTGGGGGTGCAAGCTGATGGAACATATGGCAGGTAGTCTGCCACCGGCAGAGGGCTGTCACATTGCCACGTTCCCCTTATGCAGCCTGCTCAGCTCCTACAACTTAATCCCATTAAAATGCTGACATGAAGCTTTCCTCTGAGATTCCTTTCCTTTCTAGCTGCGATTTGATTTCTAAATAGGTGCTTTGTACAAAGGAAGGAAGAGAAGTGGAGTGAAGGGAGACGACCAGAGAGCGGACTATTCCTGGGGACGGACTGACAGGTGCACCCCGGGGCTGTCCCAGGTGGACCTGAGTCCTCCATCACAACAGTCTGCAGGAGAGACAGTTAGTGACAGTTGAACTGAGGGTGATCCGGGCTCCCACGGGTCACTTGGCTCCTTTGAGCATTTGGAGAGCTCTAGATCTGCAGGCACACTGACAAGCACACAGCCAGACAGGCACCAGGATGATGCAGACAAGGGGGGCAGAAGTCACACTTCCTCTTAGTTTTCTTAAGGAGAAAATGACACAGAAGGAGGCAAATGCAGTCTTCAGAGGAGAATGCTGCTAAATGTTTTTGTTGCCTCATCTAGTTTGTTACCCTGGCGTAAAATCCTGCTGCTGCAGAGGATTCTCTCCAAGGGCAGAAGAGAAGGGAAGGTAGGGAAGGAAGGGGTGGAAGGCGAAAATACAGAAGTGGCCTTAACAGAAAAAAGAAGGCTGCTTTCCTAGGGCTGGTGACAACTTGGGAAGAAAATGAGGCATCTTCCCACTTGGATGTCTCCACCTGCCTCAAGAACTAACTTCATGGTCTTCACTCAGCCCACATTCCTCAAAGACAGAAAAGTTGGTCTCCAGGGTCCCAGAGCACAGAGAATAGCATGACCTGCCACGTGTGAGCAAGACAGTTGGCTCGAGGGTCATCTTTGACACTTTCCCAGATCTTTCCACTTCAAGCTGGGGCTACAGACATTTTGTCCAGCAAAGTCTTGGCTTTGGGGGAAAGGGCTGGCTCACACCTTGTATGATCTTAACAGTACCTCTGGATCTGAACATCTAGATGCCAGTTAACATGCCCAATCTCCCATCAGTGTGACCACCAAAATGCTCTAGCTAGTTCCACATACTTCCTGGTGAGGAAGGATGGACTGTAAACCCCCATGGAGGCCTGCTGACTTTATTGTCTGAGGTCTCTTGAATCTGCTCACCTCATCGCTTGCCTGGAGCTAAGTAATAAGCTGGCCAGCTGGACATCAGCTCTGCCCATCTTCTCCTTCCTCTCACACATTCTCATCATCTATCAGATAGAAGTTGATTCTGTCTGTAATGCCTACCTGTGGAAGTTTCTTCAAAGCTTTCCTGTGCACTGAAGGTATCCATGAAGATTCTCACCAGAGCTACAGAGGACCAGGCATGCCATGCTTTGGCTACTTGACCTACCTATCCTCCACTTCCCCTCAGCCTGCTGTCCCAAGAAGCCCCTTTGTGCCCTTCCTGCCACACCCTCTGTGTATGTTCACATGTTACAGCCTCTGGGGGAAGCTATCAGCTGTTCCTCCTTCCCCTGGGCTCCTGAGGCATGCCCAACTCTCAGATCCTGGCTTTCATTATAGCCCACGTCTTTCCTTCTTAGCTTTCCCCAGTGTCTATTTGCACATTTGTCTGGACATCATGGGCATGGAAGCCTGCCTTTCCCACTAGACTGTAAGCTTTGAGTTTCAGGGATGACACAGGTCATAACCCACCCTGATCCCAGTACTCAGCACAGTGCCTGACACATAAACCCTTGTTGGAGGGGTGGAGCTGGTAGACATAGCTTGATGGGATTAAAATTCAAGCCAATCTTGGTCCTTGAACCCAAAGCCATGACTTTTCCGGTCTGGAGAGGGGTGTCCCTTTCTTGCTTGATTTTGTAATTTTATTCATTCTTTTCTTATGTGTGTCTGCATTTGCGTGTGTGCGTGCATGCATGCACGCACATTTGTTTCCAGAATGTCACGAACCTGCAGAAATAGGGAACAATAGCTTTCTTCTTTGATTTAGAAGAAAAAAAAACAGTGGTTAGCATAAAAGATGAATAGTCAGTACAATGGGAAATAAAGCTTTTGGTAAAACTGTGATAACTCAGACAGCTCTAGCGAGTGCACACTTGTGTGTGCGGAGGCCAGAGGTGGGCGCTAGGTGTCTTCCTCAGTCTCTCTCCATCTTATCTTTCGAGACAAGGTCTTCCACTGACTCTAGAGCTCATCAGTTTTACTAGAGAAGATAGCCAGCACTAGGATCTTCCTGTCTCTGCTCCTGCAGAACTGGGATGACAGGCATACCTCACCATGCTTGGCTTTTACACGGGATCAAACTCAGATCCACATGCTTGCATAGCAAGCACTACCCACTGAGCCATCTCCACAGCCCATCATCTTCTTTATTTTCCCAGTCTCTCCTGAAAACCTGGCTTGTGCCACCTGCAGACTGGCACTGTGGATACTTCAGACAGAAAAGACATGGCCATGGAGTGAGGTGCCCTCTACCTCATGGCACAGATGACATCAGTGCAGTGACGACAGCCCAGGCAACACCATGAGAGGGCATTGCTGATGGGCACAGACTGAGCTCTTAGTTTTCTGAGGCTGGGACTTTGGGGCATGCTAAGTGACCTGCTACTGTGCCTGGCCACATGTAACCACACACATGGAGGAGTTGAATTTCTTTGCACAGATTTCTTTGTACAAAGATCAGGAGACCAGGTTAAAAATATGAGTTCAACCAACACCTCATCCATTATCTGAATGGCATCAACCCCAGGATGTAACTTGACATTTATACCACATTTCCTAAGTGGGCTTCCAAACATATGTTTCCAGGCTATCATAAACCTGGAGAAATAGGGAACAATAGCTTTCTTCTTTGATTTAGAGGAAAAAAGAAATCAGTGGTTTTCCCAAAAGATGAATAATCAGTACAATGGGAAATAATGCTTGAGTGATCACTCAGACAGTCCTTGGTAGCTGTCTGCTACATGCACAGTCAGTAGGAGGTGTTGAGGATGCCACAATCCTGGGAATGTCACCATCAGTAAAACAAGAGCACAGACCTTGAGGAAGAGCCACCTAAAGTGATGTCATGTATCCTGAAGGGTGGCTGCCTCCATGTCCTTATAAAGACTTCATCCCAAACCTCACTTGAGGAAACCTTCCTCTGAACCTCTTATTATGCACCCTGTCATTCCACTCCTTTCCATTCCTCCACAATGTCATCCTCAGAACACTTAGCACTCTGAACTTCAGTATGAGCTTGTGTTTCATTTTTTATTGATTCTTTGACTAGAATGTAGGCACTATACTGCCTCTGCAGCTGCAGGTAGCAGTCAATGAGTGAGTGAATGAATGAATGAATAAATGAGTGAATGAATTTACTTAGAGAAAAGGACCCTCACTGATCTCCGGGAAGGTGGAGGAGTGCTCCAGAAAGGCATCCTTGTTTGAACTGGGTCTTAAAGTCTGAGATATAGTCTCTTCTGGTATAAAGACAAGACTAGTTGATGAGGAAGCCACTTGGTATAAATATTTAGAAAATACTATCTATATATGGTGGAATATGCCTTTAATCCCAGAACTCAGGAAGTTATGGTAGGAGGATCTCCATGAGTTTGAGGCCAGTCTGGAACTACTGAGTGAGTTCCAGGTCAGCTTGGGCTAGAGTGCGATGCTATCTTGAAAACAATAACCACAACCACAACCACAACAAAACATACTGATAAACTTGGAGCCAGTAGGAAGAGGGACCATAGAGAGTCTTAATGGAGGAGAAAACCCTGGTAAATGGTCTTCGTGGCTAAAATCTACCTCCAGTCCTTGTCATTTGAAGGGCATCTTGGCCATCTCTGTAACAGGACAGGCAAGAGTGACAGACCTGAGGTAAGGACACCATAGTCAGTACAGCTGGAAATACATCCTCCAATTAAATTCAATCAAGCCTCTTGAGCAACTTTTCTTCACCAGAAGCCAGAACACAGAGTCGGTGGGAAGTGCTGGTGATATCAGAATCCTAGGATTGTCAACCTAAGTAAAACAAGATTGCTGCCATGTCCAGAGAGTGGACTTTTTTTGTTGGGGCATTGTAGAAAATGACACTTCCTGAACGTGAGGAAGATGGGGCTGGGTCTCTATTCCACGACCCTTCCCTGGTGACCCACTAGAATGAAGCTGGTGATAGTGAAAATAAATCTCTTTCTCTAGAGGGAGGAACATAATTGTATCTAATTTAGCATATCTGCAAAAATATTTATTTCCAAAAAAATCTTGAATTTCCCTAATTCTTAACTGTAAAATCTTCTTAATCGACGGAGCATGTTGAACTGTGCTTGGGAAGTTCACACATCTCCCCACCCGAGGGTCATGTGGGATTTTGCACTGAACAACTTCTGAGAACAGCAAAGTTGCTGAAGGACTAATTAAGTCCCGACTGGGTAAAGAACACGGCTTCCAACTGTGAGTTTGTGAGTTATTTTTAAATACTCCCTGAAGGAGGTGAACAGAATAAAAGCTTCATCATTAAGTCTGTTTCCAGTAAATGGAATCTTCTAGTTAGTTTAAGGGAAGTCACATCAACTAAGTGAATTACACACCACACTTAGTAATTTCTCTTCCTTTAATACCTGTGTGTATAATGGCTGGTAATAAGGAGAAAGAACCTTATTTACTGATTATTTGACTGTGGCCAGATACTGAGATAGGCACTTTTTGATCCTGTAATCTTAGTAGAAACCCTTGGACTTGTTATTAATTCTCATTTTGTAGACATTGAAGGGCTAAATCCATTAGCAGATCTGAACCCAACATTGGAACCTGGAATACAACTGGAGACTCAGGATTTCTATGGATTGGGTTCTGTCAAAGACTTCAGTGCTCATCCCTGTGTGACATTGGGCAGAAGGCTCAGTCTCAAACTGGCCTTTCTGCAGTGTGGGAACCATCATGTCTCCCACCTCCACGACAAAGTACATGGATCCCTTATTTCATCTCAGGTGAGGAGAGGCCTGCATGGAGTCGGCACCCACTAACTATGGGCTGCACTTCATTTTCCATATGGCTGTAGGGATATAAAGGTCTCTTTTTTAACCTTAGTTCCCAGAAGCTAGACAGGAACTGACACTCTGTGTTGTCTCAGAGCACTTCTGTTTACAGCCACACCAATTAGATGCTGATTAAGGAGACGGCTCAGAGATCATACTCTCTTCTGTCATGGCCCTGCCATTTAAAAAATAGTTTATTTATTGTTAATAATTAGAAACAATGTATGAGCTAGTCTTGTGTTGGCAACCCCATTTCCCTCCTCCATTCCCCCAATCCACTGAGGGCCTGCCTCAGTGGGATTTCTGGAACTGTCCATGGGAAGGAGGGCTATGAAGTGTACAAGCAGTAGCCAGGTTTTCAGTTATTGTTGAGGTGGGCAATGCCTCTGGCTATTCCCCTCTCCATGGCTCTTACAATCTGTTAGCCCCCTCTTTGAGGCCAGGCCATCTTTTCAGAGGTCCGTGTCTTTCATCTGACATTTGTTGGTGGCAGGATGTCCTGTGCACTGTAGAATGCTGAGCAGCATCCCATGCTTCTGCCCAAGAGATGCCAGTCATACCTTCCCCTCCACCCTAGCTGTGTCTCCAGACAGTGCCAACTATTCCCTGAGAGGCATGGTCAGCCCCTGCTGAGATCCACTGAATTGGGTGAAATATGACAGTGATTTATGATGTTCAAGATCAGACTAGGGGTTGCTAGGCTTCCAAGGGAGAGTTCTCCCTAGAATAGTTCATAGCTCTTGCTAAATACAGATGGGATCTCACTGGGGAATCAAGGCAGGGCAATCAACAAATTACCGTGGCCCGTTAGCTCATCAAACTCCTGCTATCGAACCCCTCGGTGTTTTGTAGATTGTTAATTTCCCATTAAAGGAGCCATGTCATTTAATAAGCATCCTGCCATTTGGCTCCGTAAGGTGGAGTACAAGCATGAGGACCCAGAAAGGATTTTTTAAAAAAAATTTTAATGAGGAGTGACAGCTATGTTCATTCACCCAACATTTATGGAGTGCTTGCTATATGAAATGTCATATATTAAGCCTGGCAGTTTCAAGAAAAAAATAACTGAAGTCTTTTATGAAAGCGTTCATGTGGAAGGAAAATTAAGTAATTCGACCTATAGTTATGGAAAGCCTACTATGTGTTGAACCACATAGTCTGAAAGATATGATAGACTGAAAGAAATAAATATCATTCCCACATGCTTATAGCTTGTGGTAAAATAGTAGTTCTCAAAGTAGGGTCCCCTGGACCACCACCTTTCTATCACTGTATATCACCCCCAGCCAGTGTCTACATCGGAATACAGCCAACAGGCAGTAGTGGTCATGACAATCAGGTTCAGAGCTGGCATCACCCCTAGTAAGGTTTCACTGTGTCCTTCCAAAGCCTTGCTGAAACCTAGGTCCTCAGTACTTCAGAATGTGACTATATTTGGAAATGGGGTAATCATGGAGCTAACTAGATGAAATGAGGCCATTTAAAGGAACACTAGGACTCAGAAACAAGTGTTTATATAGGGAAGATAATGCAGAGATACAGGGAGGGTGCTGTGTGATGTGCTGTCATCCAAGGAGCGCTAACAGCCACTAGAAACACCAGCAGCTGGAAGAGACATGGAGCATCCCAACTCCTGGTCCAGCTCTGGAATTGGTGTGGAGCCATCCCAATTCCTGATCCAGCTCTCTAAGATAAGAAGGAAGGCTCAGAACAAACCAGCTCTGAAACTGATAGTCATGATAGCTAATGTCTGCTGACTGTCTTCTGAGGCAGACACTTGCAAGGGACGGCAAACAGTGATAGATGGAAAGGGCAGGTGTTCTATATTCTAAGATCACAGTGGAAACTCTGCCTCTGGGATGTACCCATTCTTGTAGGACAGGGTCTTACTTGACCTACAAAGACACATTACATAGCAGGGTGGAATCTCATTCCAGGCAGGGTAATAGTAGCTGCAGCCACAGGTAAACCAAATTTTATCAACACCATGATTAATCCATCCCCATTCTCCTAGGGTGTTTCCTTTCCTGGGGCTCAGGGACGGTAAGCCTTCCCCTCTTGGGAAGGCCAAGGGCTAGGCCCCCCTCTAGGCCTTATTGCCTTATGTTCACCTGGCAGATGGGGAAAGAGGCTGGAGAGACCTGGAATGTACTAATGACATCTACTTAAATGGTGATTCATTTGTCTCTCTGTAACATGACCCTTGTTGCAGGAACCCTGTGAATCTAGTTCTATGGCCAAGACTGTTAGACCATAGAGTTTGGTTCTGGTAGAGAGAGAGGTAGAGAGAGAAAGGAACCTGTAAGAAGGTGAGGTGTACCAAGGGTGTACCAGTGAATGCTTGGTCAAAGATAACATAGCATCAACATCAAATTTCCATGACTTCTTTTATTATTTTCCTTATAAAGACAATATAACTCACCTAGATTCAGTGCACCAGTGGTCTGGCTATTTGAACATTTCTAAGGGAGAATGTTGGGCATCTCCTTAACCTTCAGGTAACAGTTAGATGTGTCTAAACTATTTGCCATCATCCTTGGTCACCAATGGACACTAATATGGACCTTGTTGGCAGGAGCCAACATCCTGGGTTTAGAATCTGAGACAATATTGTCTTGTGACCCAGGGTTAGAATGGAAGAGAACAAAAAGACTTTATCCAGAAGAGTTCAGGACACCAGGGCAGTTTCCACATCCTTCCTCAGTGAACTTGGCAGTCACGTTTAGCAAACAAATAGGTATCAGCGTTTGAGAATGACATAACCTGTTTTCAAAGAGGGCTTGTCCACGACAAGCCACCTAAACTATCAGAGAGATTCAGAGGCAGGAGAATTGTATCTAGCACCAGAGAAGGACACATGATCACAGAGAGTGAATCAGGGGCTTGCATGGCAGGCTTGAACCATGCCAGCATTCTCTTGGGCTATTTCTACTGGACAATGCCCAGTTTCTGGGTGCAAGAACCTTTCTTCAAATGCTAGCTGACAGCTTTCCCTCTGGAACTTCTTTTTCCTGGAGTACAGAGAGGACACCTGTACTGGCCCTGGGAGCTGCTGTACCTCCTTGTGCTGTGGTTTCATCATCTGGGTAACAGGAGCAAGGGTAGCGTGTCCCTTAGAAATGCTGTGAGAGCAACAGCAAGGGCGATCATGATCACTGCCAGCGATGTCATGAAGAATGACTCCCATGCTTGCTTTGTACCTTCTCCTGCAGCTTCCTCTATTTCCCAAGTGTCCCCCACCCTTAGAAGACTCCAGGCTTTTGCTTTGCTTTGCACTACCATTTCCAAAACTATTTTCTCAGGATTCTAAATCTCAAGGTATTGATAGACTTCGTTGACACCTTGTATACCAGATGACTTCCTTGAAGGGTGGTAATAATCTTTGGATAATTAAATGTCCAAGAAGTCCTCAGAATGGATGGCTGTGGTGGTTGCACTGTCAAGTAGACTGGGTTTTAAAATCACCTAGGAGATGCACCTCTGGGTGCTTCTATGAGAAAGTTTCCAGAGAGATTTAACTGAGGAGAGAAGACCCAGTCTGAAAGGGGCTGGCATCACCACACAGGCTGGGGTTCCAAACTAAACCAAAAGGAGAAAGAGAGCTGAGCTTCAGGATTCATTTCTCTCTGCCTCCCAACTATGGATGCAATGTGACCAACTACCTTATGTTCCTGCCTGCATGCCTTCCCCAGCATGCTGGACTGTACTGTCAAATGGTGAGCCCAAACAAACCCTTCTTTAAGTTGTTCTTGTCAGTATTTGGTCACAGCAATAAGAAAAGTAACTAATACAACAAATAACCATTGATATGGGTTCAAGTGTTTATTTACCCTGCTTGCTCAAAGGTAAGCTGGCATGACCTTTCTGAGGGATGATTGAGTATTCTGTAGTATAATTTCACAAAATGTTACAGACTCTTCAACCATGAGCCTCATTTCTAAGCATGTAAGCTGAACACATCCTTCCAGCTGAACATGTTTTAGCCCTTTCCCTTTTCTTGTGCATGTATGTATGGGTGAGTGTAAGGGGCGGGCTTGCACAGACATGTGCATACTAATGTATGCTGATGTTAGGTGTCCTCAACTGCTCTTACCTCTTTTATTGCTTGCCTCTTGCAGCACCTGAGGCTTACAGTTTGTCTAGACTTGATGGCCAGCAAGCCCAGGGATGCTGCTGTCCCTATTTCTCTAGTGCTGAACCTGGCTTTTCATGGGGGTGCTGGGGATCTGAACTCAGGTTCTCAGGGCTGTGTCAAGTGCTTTATCAAAGAGCCACCCCCAACCTTCAACATGCCTTTAAAGATATATTATGCATTTCAAGTGGTTAGGGGCCCCTTTCAGCCTTGCCTTGTCTGATAAAATTACCAGTCTGCTTTTCCTACAGTGCCTGCTTTCCCAAACCACTGATAAAAAAACAATTAACAAAGAATTACAAGATAGCACCAACCCACACTTCCTCTGTGGTGCCTCACACTCTGCTCTTGCAGCAAGATGATCTTGTTCTCTGACAATTTCATTCCTTCTTTAAAATATCCCCTCAAGTTTTATTTTCTATAATTTTGGGTTCAATTGCTTGGGTGAAACCTCATAAAAGTCCCTTCCATTGAGACTGCACTTTTTTTCTTTGTCAGATCAACAGATTGTTGGTCATTTCCGTTCTCGAGATCCTGATGGATTGTCTAGGAGATGAGTAGAGTGTGACTGCCCCGGGTGACACAGATGACAAATGCCTAGGAAACTGTAGGGACCAAAATAAATCTGAAGAGCAATAACCTAAAGATAGCCAGAAACAAATTCACTTGTGCACAGTCCAAACTATAAGAGCCTGAGCCTCCCAAGTCCCCTCCTAATCTGTATAAATGATTTTCTCCCGAGCCACTTGGCACAGTCCCATTATGGCCTTCTGAATATGTATAGACACAGCAGGTAATTTAAGATTGCTGCAAGTGTCTGACAAAAACACAGTGCATATTCAACTTGTTTAGGAAACATCTTAATGACAAGCAAAGCAATTTATAGGGGACATATTTTTATTCCACAGTAACATCAACATTTATTATTTGGGCCATAACTAGGAAAGAAAACAGACTTCCCCCATTTAGACAACAAAATTAAATTCCAAGGCAGGCAATAGAGGAGTAGGCACAATCTTGAATATAGTTATGGTATAAAATAATATTCTTTTAGAAATATGGCTGAGAACAATGGAAGAATGGCATAATGGCCTGATCAACTATTCCAAAGATATAATTCCGAGGTACAATCCTTTCCAAGAGGCTAGCATTGGATAAGATGAAATTCACAGTAATATGTCTACTATGGACTTGCTCATTCCCTCTCCTAAAATGCTGTGACATTAGGTAATAACTATATGTACCTGCTCTTTGCTCCTCTTTTTCCTTTCTGTAGATTAAGACTATCTCAGTAGTGGCTATCAGAGAATAATGAAGGCTCTGGAAAGCCATGCAGGGATGAAGCCTTATGTGGGTTATCAGGGATAGGTAAATAGTTACTTTACTTTTCCTAGCTTTATCACCTTCATACATTGTGTGTGTGTGTGTGTGTGTGTGTGTGTGTGTGTGTGTGTGTGTGTGTGTGGTAGGTGCACAAGTGTATATGGAGGCCAGAGAATAACCTTGTGTGTCATTTTTTATGTGTAATTCATCTTTTGTTTGAGACAGGGTTTCAATGGCCTTGAACTCACCAATTAGGCTAGACTCTTTAGCCAATGAACACCAGGGATCCTCCTGTCTCCACTTCCCCAGTACTGGGGTTACAAATGTGCACCACCATACCCAGATTTTTAACACGGGTTCTGGGGATTAGACTCAAGTCCTCATGTTTGTGAGGCAAGATTTGTTTGACTGCGTTCTTTCCTCAGGCCAAGCCCCCCTACCTATTCTAATGCTGAAGCATTAAACTATCATTTATCTGTCAAATTTGTTTTCTAAAGCATGTTAAATATTCAGGCCTCACAGATGAAGAAAAAGTTCAAGGAAGTCTTCTCAGCAAATGTAGAGTAATTTACCTTTAATCCCTAGTCTGAAGTTTTCCACAGATTTCCATGGACATAACAGAGTGGAACAAATTGTCTTGAGTAGATGAGGCAATTTATTGTCTTCATTGCTTTGGGAAAGTCCTGTGAAATTGCTGTTTGTTTTTATCTACTTGCTTCACAAACACTTATTAAGTGTAAGTTCTTGGATGTCTCAATGGGATGCCGGCTACGTGGTTCAGTCTGATCTCAATGAAGTCATCACATCTACAAGTTATGTTGTGATTTGAATCTACAAATCTGTCATTCAGTAACATTTATATACCCTGAAAATATCACCAGTTACCTCTTATCAGCCAATGAATCAGGTACCTGCTGGACCTGTGGTGTGAGTCATCTGCAGTCCTCACCTCTCCATCTCAAATTCAGATTACACCAGTCAAGAGACACAGGTGTCTTCTCTGCTATCTACCTTGCTGGCATTCTTCATACTCAGGCTGTCATAAGTGCTGTTGATTTCCCCTCCCAAACAGCTTTAGAGTTGTGCCCTCTCTCTTTCTTTTCTGTTAGGTTAGGACTTGTCATTGTCACCTTTTCTTTGGACCAACATGGTATTCTCTTAGCTGTTGGTTTTCTTACTTCTCGTTCAATCTCTCCTTAATACTCAAACCAGAGAGATCTGTCCAAAACTAAAGCCATAGATGTGTCTCTCTGTCATTCAAAAGGCTTTCCTGGGCTTGGGAGAAGGCTCAGTTAGTAAAGTGCTTGCTGACGAGTGTGAAGACCTGAGTTTGGATCTGCAGAACCCACATAAAATCCAGGTGGTGTGTCTGTAATCCCAGTGCTGGGGAGCTGGAGACAGGGGTTCCTTGGAACTTGCTGACCAACTGGTATCTCTGAATTGACGAGCTCTAGCCTCAGTGAGAGAATCTCTCAGAAACCAAGGTGGAGAGCAACTGAGGGAGGCTCTTGATATCCACAGAGCCCTGGTCTCCATATATATATGGACACATTGACACATACCTGTACACACACGTGTGCCCACACACATATAAACAGGCCTACATATGCACATAAAAAGGGCTTTCCGTTTCCATGAAGATGAAGACAAAACCAGTCCATGTGGTCTACCTGATCCACAGAGCTCAGCCCTGGTCTCCAGCCTCTGCTGCACCAGGTTCTTATGCTCACTTTAGCCTTTCATCTTCACTGGGATCACACTGGCCCCAGGCCTTTCCTGTAGTCCCTCTCTCTTCCTACAGTGCTTTTTCATTCCCTTCATGCATCCTAGTATCCTTCCACAATGGGCCATCCATGACTTCTTGGCTAAGTCAGTTCACTACCATAGAATCTTTGAGAACACTGACAACCTCCTTGTAAACCCTTGCTGCTATGGGCTATGCACTTCAGACTCACGCTGGTCTCCCTACTAGATTATAAACTGCATGTTTTTCTTCATAGCAACCAGTTGTGGGCAGCCAAACTAACACACCCTACACACACACACACACACACACACACACACACACACACACACACATACACACAAACACCATGACCTTTTCAATGATTCATGATATCAAATGCCAGGTTCTTCCTAGGAATGCAGATGCTCTCCTGGGATGCTTTGTTTATTCCCTCCCTCCATCCTCCCACACTCTAAGCGATGATGTACCATCTCACCATTTCCTGGGTGGAGAAACTGGTTTCTGGCTGCTTATTCAGTCATCAGCCTCATGTTCTCAGCACATGTACAATGGGAGGTTAGACAAGATCTGGCACATTCTGGGTGGTGTGGCCATAGACTAAAGGGAGGTTAGAAATACTTGTAACATGAAATAGAAAAAGCTAGTGTACCACAAGCCACAAATCCTCCCATCTAAAACTAACCAGCCCCCACCCTGCTTAGCTACATTCAGGACACAATAAGCCATAGACTGTCAACACTGTTTTGAGTCTGCCCAATTCTTTTGGCCCACACTGTCCACACCTTCCACACCGTCCACACTGTCCACTCTTTGGCAACCTCTCATCGGAACTCTCCCAGAAGCTCCCTCATAGCTCTCTGAATCCACAATTCTTTACCCACCTACTACCCGCCACAGAGATTTTGAGAATGCTAGCAGAAAAGCACTCTGTTTCCTGGATTTCATTAGTGGCTTCCCTTTGTCTTTTGGACACTGATCCAGGCTTTCAATTTGCAACAAAGAGCATCCCTCTCTATCCTGTGTGTATTTTGAGGGACATATGTTGCCTAGGGCCCTTTGTGCACACAGTGCCCTCTGCTAGAATATTCTTGAGCCTCTGGTCTCCCAGGTGACTCTGAACTGACCTTCAAGTCTCATTGAATGCACTGGACTGAATACCAACTCCAATAATGTCCAGGGCCTCATAATCCCTAGGACCCGTGAGTGTTATCTTCCATGGCCAAGGGGCTCTGCAGATGTGACTCAATGAAGAATCTTAACGTTGTCTGCATTCTACCTGGACTGTGGCTCCCTCATACTTCCCTACATGTTGACATTTGTGCTTTAAGGAATCTGTGTGAAGAGGAAATGCTCCATTCAGCATTAGCAAAAACATCACAAATGGGTGACCAAGTTTTGTGTACATTTGCTAATTCACATTTAATTAAGGCCCTCCCATGGCCATAGTGGTAGTACCCACAAAGCCCCAAAGGTGGAGCCAGTCTGTCCATCAATGGATGAATGAATAAAGTGTCTACTCATACAAAGGGATATTATGCAGCCTTGAGAAGGAATGGAGGGCTGATACGTGCTACAAGGATCTTTAAGCACTATGATGGATCTCATAAACACAATGCTATGCAAATGAAGATAGTCACAACAGACCACATGCTGCGTCATTCTGTTTATAAGGACTGTAC
Organism: Zapus hudsonius; assembly: GCA_004024765.1. Classification (NCBI taxonomy): domain Eukaryota; kingdom Metazoa; phylum Chordata; class Mammalia; order Rodentia; family Dipodidae; genus Zapus; species Zapus hudsonius. The sequence goes on from PVHP010000637.1 coordinate 68,631, forward strand.
TGAATAGGCAAATCTAAAGAGGCAGAGAGCCATTACAGCCAGCAGGTCTGCATATGAGGAGGAGGAGGAGTGCTACTGTTTGAATGTGAATGTCCTCTGTAAGCTTAGGTGCTTGAATACTTGGTCCCCAGATGGGACCCTGGTTTGGGAGGTTGTAGAACATTTAGGAGATGAAGCCTAGCTGGAGGAAATGGATCCTTAAGGGGTGAGCTTTGAGGATCCTGGCTCTGGCTCTGCCCAAACTCTCTTCTTCCTGATTCACCAAGATGTAACAAGTCACACCACAGGGTCCTGCCACCATGGACCCAGCCACACCAATGACACTAGCCACCATGTCTTTCCTACCACGAAGGACTGTACATTCTCAAAATGTGAGCCTTCCTTCCTTAAGTTTCAATTATCAGGTATTTTGTCATAGCCACAAGAAAAGTAATGAACACAGTGGTCACTGCTTAATGGATGGGGCTTTCTTTTGGGATGATGAAATAGATAAAGAGGGTGTTTGTACAGCATCAGCAGTGCATGGAATGTTACAGAGCAGGATACTTTAAAGTGGCTAATTTAGGAGTCCATTCCCTGCCATCACAAAATGGCAAAATGGTTAATTTTATATTGTGTGAGTTATAGCTTGATTAAAAAAATAAGTACCACTGGTAACACTTCCTTAAAACCTCCACAGGGGAGGAAGTGGTATGGGACCCTCTTCTCAGGTTGGGGTCTGTCCCTTGAAGCCATTGAGAAGGAAAGGAGGGTTGATACTGAGTCATTACTGAGAAACCTGCACCTGCCAGCTCTATGTACACCTGCTGTTCTGTCTGCTTGCACCAGGCATGCACTTGCTGTGCAGGTGGGAAGAGGTGGAGGGCATGAGACTGTTACCTGATCATTGGGATGCCCCATAGAAAAGGCTTGCCCTGAATATCAGTATATCCCTGAAGCTCAGCAGGGAGGTGAGAGTCCAGTGAACATAGCTTTTCCAAGCTGGTATAAACCCAACCAACACCAGCATGATGTAAAAGTCACATGGATGGTATTTCCCTTTGCTCTTCTCCAGTATGAGAGCAACAGCTTTCATCAGTTAATCTTCTGGCACGAGAGCCAGTCAAGGCACAACTGAGATTCCTGTCTCCTCCCCCTAAACAGGAATTGACAGTGAGCTAAACTATAATAGAAATTGACAGAACAGAACAATAAGCGGAGTCCTTTCTGCAAGGTCCTGGTAACTTGCATATAGACAACTAGAGTTAGTGTTCCCTTTTGAGAGCTCTGTCATCCTGGGTTTGTGCTAGAAATGGTGGTGACTGAAGGATAGGAACCAATAACCACACTGGGTAAATGCAGGGAGACCCCTGGCTCTCCCCCCTGTCCCAGCTGACCTCCATCTGCCACATGGCAGGTGTGATGGTTCCTTTTCTCTGTCAGCTTGACAGGGTTTAGAATCATCATGGAAACACACCTCTGGGTGGCTTCGTCTGTGAGGATGTTTCCAGAAAGCTTTCAGTGAGCAGGGGAGAGTTCTGAATAGGAGCAGCGTCATTCCATGGGCTGGGGTCCCAGGATGAATGAAAAGGAGAAAGTTATCCATCTCTCATGGCTTCCTGACTGTAGAAGCTGGATCACACTCCTGCTGCCTTGCCTTCCCCGCCATGATGACTGTAACCTTTGAAAAACGTAAGTCAAAGTAAACCCTTTCTCCCTTAAATTGCTTTTTGCCAGGTATGTGGTCACAGCAACAAGAGAGTGGGTAAACATCAGGTGCTCACTAGTTGCTCATGCAGGAGTGGTGTGGGTGCTGCAGAGACAGAGCTGGGTTACACTACCACAGTGACATGGAGCTGACAGTCTCTGAGGAGAGACACATGCCAATCACTCTTATTGACTCAGTCGTTAGCTATTTATGGAGAACCTTCCACTCACCAGTGCTGAGTGAGGCATTCTTGACAGCTCCTCTGGCCAGCTCATGAACAAGATTTAGGGAGGATGGCGTGGGCACCTTTGGGAATCATTTTCTACACTATCATCAAAGCTGTGCTCTTTCTGTAGCTCGGTGCTGCCTTCATGACACCCCTGCAGGGGAAACTGAGGCAGGAAGTTTGAAAAGACAAAGCCAGAGTGACAGACATCCCTGCTGGCTCAAGGGGTGTATTTATTTGGTGGTGCCGATGGAGGGGGCCAGATTGGCATGTGATTGTATATTTGCTGCCAGATACTATGTCAAGGGGCACTGATAAATGCTGCCAGCTGCTCACAAGAACACGTGATCAGTATTCCCAGCCATTGGAGAGGAAACTGAGACACAGGGACCAAAGAATCCAGCCCAGGTCACATAGTTATAAGCCAGAGGAAACTGCATTCAAACTCAGTCTCTATGAATTCACAGCTGTGCTCTTGCACACATAAATATCACCTTGCTGCCAGGATTACTCCCTATGCCAAAGAACCAATTTATAGGCAGGTATCATCTTAATATGGAGCTGAAAGGTGGCAATTTGGGATGGCTGGGGAAACTCTGGATTGAGTTTGAAGACCCAGTGCCTAGGGAGATAGCTGCCGGCAAAGTAATCACCTTGCAAGCATGAGGACCTAAATTTGATCCCCAGTACCCAGGTAAATGCTGGGCATGGTGGTACACACCTTATTCTTGGTGCTGGGGAGGCAAAGACAGAGATGGAGCTCATTGGCCATCTAGCTTAGCCTAATTGGTGAGCTTCAAGATAATAAGAAACTGTCTAAAAGAAGTGGGCAATGAATTTCAGGATGACATCCAAGGTTGTCCCCCAGCATCTGAAATATGTGTGCTAATACAATATGCATATAAGAAACAAAAATAAAAATCTGAAGACCTATTGACTTGTCCAACTTTGTTCTGTCCAAATGAGTGGCTTGAAAGTCATAGTCCCTCTGTGGAACTTGAGATACACCTGGAACTTGAGATACACCTAGAACTTGAGATACACCTGGAAAGTGAGAACATTATTTTGATGAGGTCTCCTTTGGGCTCTGGATTCTGCAGTCCTCTAGGTGTGGTTGAAGTCATGGGGTGCTTAAATCAACTGCTGTGAAGTTGGCTGAGAGAAGCTAAGGTGACAGGCAGAGCTCTGGGTAGCAAAGAGTAAACAACAGACAGAGTAAACAACAGGTGCACATCCTGGCTGCTCACTGCCAATCTTGTGACCAAACTGGGCTCCTTAACGAGAGACCCACAGTGATTAGAGGCAGCTTAAACATGGCTATTCCAAGGCTCCACTTCAAAGACTACAGACTTCCAACACAGCTGGAAACATCACTTAAGGAGGTGCTCCGTATTTAAGATGGCATCTAATAGGAGAGTCATTAAGGCCCTGCACAAGTTCAGCTTGTCGGTGATGCCATAAAAAGCAAGAGATGAAGACCCTCTGAGACCACCTTTATGGTCACTTGATTTGTTCAGGTTTCTCAACTGAGAGCTCCTCTGTTTTAGCTTTAATTGAAGGTATTTAACCGGTTACAAATGATCATGAATAGTACTGAGCTGCTCATTTAAAATGTTTAACCCTCCTCAAGGTCCAGCAGGAAGAAGCATAGAGAACTGTGGGCTGGATTGAGGGCAGGTGCCCATCTTGAGAGAAGACACCCTCTTGGTCGGTCAGGCAGCATCTGGATCCACTAGCCCTCATCCCCTTTCTACGCCTTCAACACACCCTGTGCATCAGTTATTTCCTCTCTACCTAGCTGTTACTACAATGTATAACTGCTTTCTTTCTTTCCCTCTGTCTTTCTCATCTGTGAGTGTGTGTGTGTGTGTTTTCGTATGTGTACCTGTGTGTGTAGGCCAGAGGTTGATATTGGATATCTTTCTCAATCATTATCTGCCTTGTTTTTTGAGACAGGGTCTCTCACTGAACCTAGAGATTCACTTACTGATTCACCTAAATTAGCCAACCAGCAAGTCCCATGGATCTTATCTCTGCCTCCCCTTCACAGGCATCTCCACACTTGGGCTCTGCACTCAGATCCTCATGCCTGCTCAGCAAGCATTACCAACTGACCCATCTTCCCAGCCTCTAACTTCTCTTTATAAGTGGTTTTAATGATATGATTTTATTATAAGTACAATATTAAAATAACAGAAATCTTGTCTGGAGCTCTACCATCATCAAATCACATGAATGTTTATTCACTGATATCTCCTTTTATTAATATCCATTTTCCTGTTATTATTTTTTCTTTCTTTTTTTTTGATACAGGTTGTAACTCAGTAGCCCATTCTGGTTGTAGCCCAGGCTGGTGGTGAACTAGTGATGATCCTTCTGCCTCTGGGATGCTGGGATTACAAGTGTGCCCCTATCTGTGGGCAATTTATAGAAAATATTTTCACTCACCATATTGTATTCTGAACAATTTACCCCTCTGCTTATTCTTATTCTCTATTCAAATTTATGCTACTTAAAGAAAATAGGAATGCATATTACCCACATCTTTTACAACCCTTATAGAATATCATAAAAACTGCATGGGGAATGCTTGTGATCTTTCCTTACAAAACAATGCTAGGAACATTCTTCTACTTAAGCTGACAGAAGATGTGATCAGTTACCTTTTATAAGCCAAATGATATTTCATAGGATAGATTAGTGCAGTGTAACAGCTGGATGGACAATGAATATTTTACTTTACATTTGTATCTATAAAAGCAAAGTCTTTGCTGGGCATAGTGGCAGAGACATACAATCCTGGCATTCTGGAAGTTGAGACAGAAGAATCATGATTTCATGGCCAGCCAAAAGAGAAAACAAAACACAAAATAAAATCCCGTTTCTCCAAAATAACCACCACAAAACACAAAACACCCAAACAAACAAACCAATGCCTCAACAGATAGCCACATACTTACAAACTCAGGTATGGAAGTTTTGTTTCCTTAAGGCTTGTTTTGCAGAAGAATTGCTGGGTAAAAGCAATTCTTCCTAATAATTATATCTCACCAGATTGGCTTGAAAGCGGCAGAGCTTATATTCAAATGCAAATTCTTCAGACTGTGGAGTCTGAACTCCAAGCTGTATATGTTACTGTCTCTCCAGCCTCAGAGATGTCTAACAATGGATTGAACTTCTCAAAGCAGCGAGGTGGCCTAGCACTGTAATGTTTACAAAAATTGGCAAAAGAAATTGGGAAGATAGTTTGGTTGTTAGCATGCTTGCTTTACAAGCATGAGGACCTGAGCTGGATCCTCAGAATCCGCATGAAAATGCTGGACGTGTATGGTGGCACACATCTGTAATCCCAGTGCCGGAAGGCAGAGTTATCACTCTGCTTACAAACAAATAAATAAATGCATTTTTTTAAATCAAGGAGAGACATCCTCTTGAGCAGGTCTGTGAGGGATTTCCCAGGAAGTGGGCAAAGAGGACAAAAAAAAAAAAAAACAGTGTATTTTTGCCTGTCTGCTTTTGTTCTTGCTGGTGCATGCATCTGTACCCCATTGCTGCTTTCATCCTTCATGGATATCAGAACCCAGCTTCTTCAGCCTTCCAGTGTTGACTGAAGACCAGTAGCTACCAGGTTCTCAGCCTCTCCAGCCTGTAGAAAGCCACTGTTGGACTGCCTTGCCCATGTCCTGTAAGCTGATGTAATAAAGTCCCTATATAATATATATGTTCATTCTATGGGTTCTGGTCCTCTAGAAAAACTGAACTAATACACCCAGAGCCCTCAGAATGTCAAATTTCTTCATTGTAAAATGGGACCAGCATCTGTTGTTGAAAAGCCCTGAGAGATAGACAAAGAGACACAGATGGCAGAGAGCCTAGTGGGCAGGGGTGGTCTATGAGCGTGAGCCAAGCCAGGGAAACCTGAGGCAGACCACGGGTTTCCTCAGGATAGGCCTTGCTGTCAAGCTAGAGATGCTTGGTGTTGGCAGCCCTGGCTTTCTCATGTGTAGTGGGATGTCATTGTTCTGATGTGCACAGTGAAGTCAGAGGGTGATTTGCTTGGACCAGGCACCCTCTGCCAACATCCTTTTAGCGATTCTAGGAAAAACTGCAATTGGCTGTTGGAATTACATTCCTACCTTTTGGACCCATCATGGTAGCAAATAGAACAGGGTGTCTGGACTGTCTAGGAATCTAGTCTAGGATAGATACAGGTCTTCATGTGCATTAACTTGTTCAAGCTTCCCAACAGCAGTAGAAAATAAACTCCAGGGTTCCACCCATGGGAGGCTGATTAAAAGCAAAGAGAGAGGGTCTGTAACTTGCCTGAGGTCACATAGCTGAAAAGTAATGAGATTGAAATTTGGAACAGGTCTCTTGGACTCTGAAGCCTTTATTTACAAATGTGATTTCATACAGACATATTTATATTATAGGAGAGATAATTCCAGAGAGCCTGCTATAGCTGGCCCTTGCTGGTTTAAGCACAGTTCCATCCTCAAATCTGATTACTGTAAACCATAATACTGATCCTGCAGAAGGCTGAAGTACAGGTATTCCAAGGGTGAGCACCACCCAATCCCCTGGGCGCCCAGAATATGCTTCTGCCAGAGGGGCTTACAGATGCCATTCAGATGCACTTGAAAGGTACAGGTTGTTCTAGTGTGTCTGTATTTTCTATATCCATTACTATGTTCATATTAACTTATCACTTTAGCACCAAGAAAAGTTCAGACAATATTAGAACCAGAATAATTCTTACAAATCTCTCCCCTATGAATCCAGTGATATTCTCAAGGGCACACAGGTAGTTCATCGGGAAATTGAGCATTGGCCTCACCAGGTTTCAGCACTTACCTGAGAGCACCCAGCACAAGCCACAAGCTGCAAGCGTGCCCACCACATGTACACACCAGTGCAGCTCCATCTCTGTATCCAAAGCTCTCACAAACCCCTTAATAGCCATCCTAATAGCGGCAATAACTAAACATGTTCGGTTTTTAATAACAGTTTCATGCATGCCTTCTCTCTTAAATCTAAATAATGCCCCTGCTGCTATTCCAAAAGGAATACCATAACTGGCTATTTGCCATCATAAAGATGGGGAAATTTTGGATAATCACATTTTAAAGGGGGAAAGTGTATTTAAAGAGATTTTAAATTGCAAAATTAAAAATGCACACGTGAAATGATTTTCCACTAATGTCTTCCCCTCAGGGGAACAGCTCCCCGTGCTGCAGACAGGCTGCCTGAGAGGGCTTGTCACCCTTCCATGAGGTACACAGTGGGACCACAGCGCCTAAGGGCTCATTCATAGGTGCAGGAAAGTCCCAGTCCCAATGGACTCTTCTGAGGGCCCTTGTATTGGCACTTCCAGCCATGCAAATACAGCAGATGTCTTGTTTCGAATGGGATTTCTTTCTGAAATTATACGCTGCTCCCACTGGTGCTGAGAAAATTGCAATAGACATTACAGAGGACATGAGGCCTCTACCCCTCCCTGAGGAGTCAATGGAAGTTAATGGTTGCTGAGTGAGTTGTAGACATTTTCTGCAGTAGTGTAGCCACTGGTAGGTTGACCATGATCTGTAAATAAAACTCCCTCCACACACAATTTCATGCAGGAAACCCTGACTACACTCAGTGGCTCACATCCAAATGGAATAACAAGACATCAAAGGGAAGAAGAAGGGACTCAGTGAAAGGGGGATGGAAAGGGAGCCTCAAGAGAAGGTAATGGGAAGATGTTATTATCACAATAAATGATGTACATGAACAGGAATTGTCAATAAGAGTGTTTGTTGAAAATGTCTTAAGCATGGATGAAGTGGTGTGCCAGATGCACTGCTGGTTTATTCTTGTTTTTAAATCACCCATGTCCAGCTCAGCAGTGGTTAGTGCCAAGACCGAGTCTGTCCACTGCTACATGTCTTCATGCCTTTTCCTCTCTGTTATTCACTGTAGTTGAGTAATCATGGCTGTGTGACAGGCTCGTGATCAGGAGTCACCTTGACAATATAACAGATGGCCATGCTCAGTCTTTCCATAGGGCAGTTGTGTCTAGAATACTTGGCCAACCTGTGTGAAGTGCATAGATTCATTTTAAGAACATGAGACCCTCATTAGATGATAAGAAACCAAAGTCATTCTATGCCTCCACTCCCAGGTCCCTCTGCATGTTTTTATATTTTTTATGTGTATATGTATATATTTGAGTGTGTGTGTGTGTGAGAGAGAGAGAGACAGAGACAGAGACAGAGAAAGACAGAGAAAGAGACGGGGAGAAGGAGAGAGAGAATGGGTGTGCCAGGGCCTCTATCCACTACAAACAAATTCCAGATGCATGCATCACTTTGTGAATCTGGCTTTATGTGGGAAGTGGGAATTGAACCCAGGTTATTAGGCTTTGCAGGCAAGTGCCTTAACCACTGAGCTACGTGTGTATATATGTATACATATATATAATTTTTATTTATTTAAAGAGGCATGTCTCTTACTCAATTCCTGGTCTTACAACAGAGAGGTAACTGTCCCTGTACCTGTCACAGCGAGCTTTTCCAAGACCACTCAGCCAGTAGGAAGGGTGCTAACACAGGACACTAACTTTTCTGGCCACTTAGTACATTGGCTATAAGTCACATAGGAACTGCTTGCCTTTACAACTGTAAAGGACTTTCACCCATGTGATTACAAGTCTTTGAATCTATTTCTATATAAATGCATTAAATAAGTATCTACACCTTCACTGGGCCTTGGATAAAGACATTACTCATGTATATCACATGCTGATTTATTCTTCTAATAATGCATTATTCATTCTCTTAACTGTACATCATACAGAAGCTTCTCGGTGGGAACAAATCTATGGGACAGTAAGGTCGTGACAGAGTAGTGACATATCAACTCTGGGCTGGTTTCATTAACTTACACAACTGAAATGATGTCCATCTCCTGTGGGTGGGCTTCAGGGGAGTGACTAAAAGGTGTGTTGTGAGGATCTTGGTTGGAAGGTGCCAATTACCCTAGCGCCTTTGGTGGCTGGGCTGGCTAGGATGGGAAAGTCATGCTTTCCTGGATGTCCTGACAGTCCCTGGCTGCTTTGTCTTCCCAGAAACACTCACGCTGCATGCCGGCAACACAGACCTGATGTGTTATGAATGGGGTTCCTTGACACTTGTGCCCCCTCCAAAGCTCAGGGTGGGTCTCTCTGCAATTTATCAAAGTGTACATGTGCCACTGGTCTAGGACACTGTCCTTGTGGGTGCAACCAGTGGCACTTCCACATCGTAGTAGTTGGAATGTAAAATGTCCTCCACAGATTCATGTGTTTGAACCCTTGGTCCCCAGCTGGTGGCGCTGTTTGAGAAGGTAATGGATCCTTTAGGAGGCTTGCTGGAGGGTCACTGAAGACCCACCCTGAGGTTTTGTGGTCTGGATCTTCTGATTAACTCTTCCTAACTGGATGCAATGTGACAAGCCTGTTTCCCACTTCTGCTGTCATGCCCTTCCTGTCATGATGGGCTTTACCCCTGCAACTGTTAGCTGAAATAAACCTTTCTTTCTTTAAGCTGCTTCTTGGTCACAGAAACAACCTGCAAAGTGACAGGATCTGAGTGTTAGGGGAGCCTGAGCCAGCTGACAGGGAGTGGTACCCAGACAGCTTCTAGGGTAACTGATATCAAGGGTCCACTGTGAGCCAGCTGACAGGGTGTGGTGCCCAGACAGCTTCTAGTGTATAGAGGTAACTGATATCAAGGGTCCACTATGGGATCAGGGGTATTGGTGGAACAGGTCAGACTCAGGAAGGAGAGGGGGAAAGGTGTGGTGAGTTCCTATTCATGCCAGGCATGTGCAGAAGGATCATGTACCTACACACACACCACCACCACCACCATCACTACCACCACCACACATATTACATGCACATGACAAAAACACACTCAGAGCTGGAGAGGGAGATGGTTCATCAGTTGAAGGTGTTTGCTTGCAAACCTGCTGGCCTGAGTCCTCTTCCCCAACACCCAAATGCTTGGAGTTGAGATGACTCTCCAGGTACTCCCCACCCAGACCCTTCAGTAAGCCCTGAAAGAATGTATAGCCTTGAGGCTAGAATGCAGGCCAATCTGAGGCCGATTTTACCACATCGTTTACAGGGACATCAGAAAAGGACAGGGCCCAGCAGCTGTGAGCTTAGTGTGCTATCTGCTGATGACAAATGACTCCTTGGGTGTTTACAACCCAGCACACTCAGCTACCTTGCCATGCTTCTTTTGAATTTTCATTTATAGAACTATATCAAACCAGACACTTATTGGCCACAGACCATTTCTGTAAGTTAAAAATGGTTATTTTTTTTTAAGTAAAGTATTACTAGTTTCAAAACTACAGTATAAACCAGGTCTCATTGGCATCCTCTGAATTATTACGATTTGAAACTCCATAGTTCCCTCTCTCCAAATATGTTTTATTACATATACTCATCTAAACCTTTGAAAGTATGTAACATGAATTGACACAGATGAGCAAGTGCCCTCCATTAAATAAATAATACATGACTTTGAAAAAAAAAAAGCTTGTTGGACACATTTTGATGGGCTCCATTCCAGTGGACCTGAGGCAAGTGTTAGACTCTTTCTGTAAAGACCCAGTGAAGAGCCAGAGGTGGTGGTACAGAGCTACTGAACATGGCTGACAGCCCCGCCAGAGCGGACTACTTCCCTACTGAGACAGCACCCATGGGAAGGATGGCTCTGAAGTGAGGGGAATGACAAGGAAGGTGGACGAGCAACGGCATGTGATGGCTGATGGACTCATCTCTGCATCAATCTCAGAGGCCACTCTGCTCTCAGAAAGTCACTTTAAAAAACAGCAATATTTTTCAAGTGCATACTACACTCTTTCATTTAAACTCACCAGCCTTATAGGACTGTTAGCCTCCTAGTATAGGAGAGGCTATGGAAGATCTAAGGAGACATTTCCATTTTCTTTCTTTCTTTCTTTCTTTCTTTCTTTCTTTCTTTCTTTCTTTCTTTCTTTCTTTCTCTCATTAGTTCATTCGTTTGTGTGTTCATGTATATGTCAGGTGCACACATGCAAGTGTGCACACACTCGTGTATGTGTGTGTGTGTGTGTGTGTGTGTGTGTGTGTGTGTGTGTGTTTGGGTGAGTCCAGAGGACAATCTCGCATGCCATTCCTTAGGAATGCTGTCTATCTTCTTTGAGACAGTGGCCATCATTGGCTTGCAACTCACTAAGATGGCCATATTGGCTGGCTAGTGAGCTAGTGATCCCCAAGGATCTAGTGTCTCCACCTTTCCAGTCCTGACATTAGAAACATGTGCTACCATGCCTGACACTTTTTTTTTATGTGAGGGCTGGCGATTGAACTCAGGTCACCATGCTTGCAATGCAAGCACTTTGCCAACTGAGCCAAGTCCCCAGCCCTCAAAGGGGAAATTTCTTCCTCAAGGCAGTTCAGCTTATGGTCAGTGGGAACACCATCATGAGTAAGAGGCCCATCTCACTTGGAAGCTAGAGCTGTCCCCTCCTCTAGTTTGTGTCTCACAGAAAAACAAATAGATCTAAGAATTACCTATTCACATCATTTTCAGAGGGTGGCTAGGAGCCACATATACAATTTAGATTGATTTCTACACTATCAAGCCGCATCAGCCAATGGTCACATCAATATTTATAAGATGCTTATATCCCTTTACATGCCACACGGGATGCTGACATTATTGCCATGAATTCTCCCAGCAGAACACAGGCTAAACTGACTTTACCCTCTGTTTTATTGTTGCTGTTAGCAGCAGGTTGGTGTTGATACAGTACTAAGAACCCTGCTGACAGTTACCTGCCTAGGACTGCATAAGAATTCAGGGAACTTTTTGCTAGACCATTAGTTTTTCTATTCTAGTTTTTTCTTTTTCTTTGAACTTCAAAGAGCAAAAAAAGACTTTCACTTTTGAAAGACCTGACAGTCACAGAGGGAAGCTGGTTGCTTTATAATTTAAACCATAAAGTCTTAGAACTGGAGGAACGGAAGAGGATGAGAAATAATTACTAAGAGCGACTATATAAGGCAGCACAAACCAGAATCTATGCTTTCTATACAGTAGCAAAATGAGCCTCTCCCATTCACAGTGGCTCAGTGGTGACATGGTATTTTTTTTTACTTTAATAGGTTGAATGAAGTAAAAGACATTGATGCTTTTAAAGTACAGTAGTATGCGTTGGAACTGATATTACAGAGGACACAAAGTCAGGAAAGTGAAAATTTCAAATTGGCACTTGGGAGACAGTGGTGGAATCTCAGGGAGAGACACCTTCTCCTTGGGAAGGACTCATTGGACTTGGATGTAACCTTCAAGCTGAGCAAGGCTGAGGCCTGGGCCACATGACAGGTCCTGTGCTTGTCCTTACCTGGTTCCCCTTAGCATCTTCTGGAGCCTACAAGGTCTGCTGTAAAGCTAACTGACCTCTTTCTTGTTCTTACAATGGTAGGGTAAGTTAAAGACTGAGACACTATAACCAAATTAGTAATGATATCTATTAATATCTATTAATTATATCTATTAATAATCATATATATCTGAAAAAATATGGAAATAAAAGCATGGCTCTGACATGGATACTTGAACATAGACATATTAATTTTTGATTAAAAAAACTATATATGGTCTCAAGCAGTAAACAGTGCCTTGGAGCAAAAGTGTATAATTGCCCCTCAATCTCTGTTGCCAGGGTCTCCAGACGCCTTGAGGATAACCAAATCCACAGATGCCCGATTCCCTCAGAGTAAATGGCTCAGCATTTGCATGTCACCTACACATGTCCACCTCTATACTGTCAATTATCTCTAGATTACTCATAATACCTAATGCTATGAGATGGTTATTTTGTGATGTTTAGGGAATAAGGACAAACACTTGTATGTATATAGTATACATGCAATTTTTGCCCCCAAATTTTCAATCTTTGGGTGTTTGAATCCATGGATGTAGAACCCAGGATATGATGGGTTGAGGACATATATATGTCCCACAGCCTAGATTAAGAGTTAGACATGCCTTTTCCCCACAGGGCTCTCCAATGTAAACCTTTTAAACGCCAGCCATCAACCAGTCACTTTCTGATTCTGTAAAAGGAGATCATGTTCGAACTTCATAGAAATGGAATCATACAGAACAAACTATTTGTGTCTGGATTTCTGTATTCAACATCGACCTCAGAGCTGTCACTCATGTTGCATACGGCAAAGGTTCATTCCATTTCATCGCTGTCTACCTCAGTGGATCCATCATGCTACCACTGTGCACATGTTCTGTTTCCATTCTGGACCAATCATGGAGAGCATTGCTGAGAATATCTGTGTGTGCATCTTTGGTGGACATGAGCATGTGATTTTTCTTGGGGACATATTGAAAGGTTGAACTGTCAGGTCACAAGACATATAAACATTTGGCTCTTCAGACATACTTGAAAACACTTCCAAATGTTTCACTGTATACTCTTATCAGCAAAATGCAAGAGTCTAAATTTCTCAATATCTTTGAAAGCATTTAATATTGTCAGTTTTTTATCTTTAGCTATATAAACATTTATATTTTGAAGCTACTTTTTAAAAAATATTTTATTTATTCATTTTCAAGGAGAGAGAGAGAGAGAGAGAGAGAGAGAGAGAGAGAGAGAGAGAGAGAGAGAGAGAGAGAGCGAGCGCACCAGGGCCACCACCTTGTGGGTCTGGCTTATGTGGGTCCTGGGGAATTGAACCCAGGGCCTTAGGCACTGGAGGAAAGTGCCTTAACCACTGAGCAATCTCTCCAGCCCTGAAGCTACTTTTTTTGAACTTTAGATCTTTGCTTTCTGTGGCTTGCTGCCTTTTCTCACCTGAATTCTTTCCGTTTCTTTTGTGTGTGAGTATATGTGCAGTGTGTGCATGTTTTGTGCAGACACAGGGTTTTGAGGATAACAATGGGCATCTTCATTGCTCACCTATGTATTTCTTTCTTTGAGACAGGGTCTCTTCTTCAACCTGCTGTCCAAACACGAGCTCCAGAGACTCTTCAGTCTCTGCCCACTGTGGACTAGGGTTTCACAGTGTGGGTTCTATGGAGTGGAATTCAGCGGTCTCTGGCCCGAGAAGTCCTCAAGCTTAAGTGGAAAGCACCCATAACCACTAAGTCATCTCCCCAACCCTTAAAAATTCTCATTGACAATTTTTATATATGTACATCATATATTTTGACCATAATTTTCTCCCATTACCTTATCTTGACTCCCTTCCCAGCCCCTTCCAACGAACCTCTTTTTCTTCCCAACGAGTCCTTCTATTTTGATTTGTTATTCCCTCTGTGTGTGTGTGTGTGTGTGAGAGAGAGAGAGAGAGAGAGAGAGAGAGAGAGAGAGAGAGAGAGAGAGAGAGAGAGAGAGGCCAAATGAGTTTAATTATGGTTGTCTGCATGAGCACGGATTGAAGGTTATTGACCAGAGCACATGCAATTTCCCAGTGCCTACACCACTGCAGAAAATGTCTCCTGCCCCCCAGCAACCACTGACTGCCAGTAACTTCTCAGGATGGGGACAGATGGGGGCCTTCATGCCCTCCTCCATCATTCATGATGAGATGTTGATGGGCCCATTATTGTGCAGGTCTTATGTAGGCAAGGACATTTGCTGTCAGGTATTGAATATAATGGCCATGTAATGTCTGGAAGGCAGAATTTCCCAGCATTTCTCCCCATGCTCTGGATCTTGCATTCTTTCCCCTTCTTCCACAATGCTCCCTGAGCCTTGGGGGGTGGGGCCATGACAGAGGTGAATTCCTTTCACATATTTCTCAAACTGAATATAGACAACTTAGGAGTTCCCATCTCCTTTTGACAACCTACAACATTGCCTCTGTTCCTGGTGCAAGAAACTGCCTAAAGACTAAGTTCCATGCGCATCTTTTATCTCCTCCTTCCTCTCAAGTTTGGAGCACTGTAGCTCTGAAATGTTGCTTTACTGGGTTTTCTTGTATTGGGTTCCCCTCATTCTTCTCCCACAGCCCCAGATCAGCCTTTATCTCTCTCCTAAAATAATTCAGGGCCAACACAAAAGGTTTCTTTAAAGACTATTATTGGACATCTTAGAAATGGCTCTAATTCATTTTCTCAGCAACTTCTCTGGCTTCTGATCAAAAGGTCTATAAACTTTTAACTGGATTAGTCTATTATTCAAGGTATTATAGTTGAAGTGGCTAATTCTCTCTGTGTTAGCTTGCTGAAATTCCTTCAAATGAGGAATGTAAAAGTGTGATATGAAATTCATTTTCATGCTAAGGGTTTGTTTTCTGAAGGATTAACTCTGTCTTTGTGCCTAACCTGTTTCTGAGGCCACTCAGCCATTGTTCTGGAGCCTCCAAGTCGAAGCTGTTAGGGGTTCACTTGTTGCAATGGGCCTTGTCAAGTCCCCAGGTAGTCCTGGACTCACTCTGCCATCACACTGGGGCAACCAATGGACGGAGATAAGACTTCTGGCATTTCTCCTTCCATCCTATGTATTTACCGCTATCTAGATCAACTAAAAACCTCAAGTTTCCATCATCCCTTTAAAACTCTATTCTCCACCTATCCAGAGTCTAAGCTCCAGGTTACGGCTGAAAAGGGTGCCGTAAAGTGCAGCGTCTATGATTCCTGGCTGCCTGGGAAGAACTCTATGTCCTGTGTCCTGATGATGTTCTTCGCCATCTTATCGACCCCAGCAATCCTCTCCTTTTCAGTGTTTGCCCTCTAGCTGCATCTTCAAGCATCTCAATTGGCTTGTGTTGTCACTTCCTGGTGACATTCTGTGTACTGCCTGCCACCGTTCTTAGGTTCCTTTCAGTTGGACTCTTCCAGCTCATGGGAAGCATGAAGAGCTGCTGTCCCAAACCTTCTCTTCTCTTCCTCTTCCACTCGTGTGAAGGGGGCCTTGTGTTACACATCGGACAAGCTGGCGGAGCCTCTGTCA
The DNA here is from genome assembly GCA_004024765.1 of Zapus hudsonius. Taxonomy (NCBI): domain Eukaryota; kingdom Metazoa; phylum Chordata; class Mammalia; order Rodentia; family Dipodidae; genus Zapus; species Zapus hudsonius. The sequence continues at coordinate 84,536 of PVHP010000637.1, forward strand.
GCCTCTGTCCCTTCATAAATATGTGGAGCAGGGTGTCCCAAGAGACTCATTTAGATTTAGAGTCCCATCACGAGAGAAACTTTTCTATCATGTCTAAAACTTAGTATCACCTAGTCTAGGCCTTACTCAGACATCAATTTTATCTTTAACTTGATAATCTTCTAATGCTCCATCTTTCTTTAGTCTATCTACATATTTTACCAAGGTTTAATTAATTAATTAATTATATATCTTTATTATCCTTACTTAGACACATTGTATGAACAAATCTTTTTCATGACCCCCTACCCCATGGACTGATCCAGTACGCTCACCGAGGAGGGCCCCCAGTGGGTTGGGGACAGGAAGGAGGGAAACGGGAGGACCATCATAAGATTTGCCCATCTACATTCTTGAACTGTACCATGAGGACTCTCAAGACCAAAAACCAGTTCTAGTAACCAACAACTATGACGGAGAACCTGGCTAAAGGAGCTTAAGGGAAGAAAGATTTATTTTGGGGATAGAGTCCATTATGGTGGGGAAGGCAATGCGGCAGGAGTGGCTGTGGCTTTGGTGGCAGGAGCCTGCCCACATCTTTGTGAGGAAACAGAGAGAGAGAGAGGGCTGGAAGCAGGGCTGGGCTATAAATCTAAAGACCCACCTCCTGTGACCCACTTCCTCCAGCCTCCTTAAATAGAGCCACCATTTGGAAATCAAATGTTCAAGCACATGAACCCATGAAGAATATTTCATATTCCACCCCTAAAAGTGTCACTCCTCAGAAGTAATGGAGAACTCGGGGCCCATGCTAGGGTGAAGAGATGCCTCTCCTCAAGGCCATCGTAGTTCCCACTGTAGGGACCTGCTTCCTACGGACTTTTCTCTTTTCAAAAACATGAAATAAAATCAGAAACCTGGTTTCTTGATTCTGCCATATACATTACCTTACTATACTATAGTGTTCGTGCTATTTTTATGGTCTAGAGGTGGATGCAGTATGCACAGGAATGACAGAAAAGCTTAGCCAGGGAGTGTGGGATGGCAGAGTGCTCCCAGCTCTGATGAGAAGAGAACCTCAGACCAAGCAGTGCTCTGTAAGCAGTGTCACCTCTGAATCGCTCTGGCTTCCTATTCTTTGTCCCCACAAAGGAAAATTTCCAACTGCAAACTACTTGGAGGAAACTTTCCATGCACCCACCAGTCAACAAATGCAGGAGCTCATTCCAAACTTTTATGGCTTCATTAGGAACTCAGCCCATGCTCTTCCATTGGGACTTAGAAAAGCACATTTTTTTTTTTTGACTAAACTATCAGGAATGATTTTCAATTAATTTTCTGGGTTGAAGCAGAAAACAGCTCTTCCAATTTAAGAACATGGATAACAAGATAATATTACACCCAAACATCAGTTTCTCATTTCCTTTTTCTTTCTGGCTTGTCTGTTTCACTCTATATACACACACAGGAATGCTTGAATGCTAATAAGCACATGAATACAGTACTAGAAGCATTTCGTGATTTTATTTTATTTCTAAACAACAACGTCTGCTTTGTTGGGCTTTTTATTCCTTATGAAGCCAAGTAAATATTGTGGTTTTTGGAAAAAGAATGCATTTTTTTCCTGCTTATGAAGGTCCTTGCCCTCATATTTTGACAACATCTCTTTTGTGACATCTAGCAGTTGTAGTCTTGCTTTTCCTGGGGCATAACATGATCATCCCATTACCATCTTGGAGTAGCGATAACCTTGGCCTGGTAGTCATGGCAACAAAATAAGCAGAACAATAGAGTGAAGGCTAGTCAATAGTAACAGTAATTGAGGTATTGATACTTCCTTCTGTCTCTCAATGCTCTTGCCACTGCCCCCCCCCAGATTCATGTGATCCTGGGAGATGCTAAAAAATATTGAGAATGGAAGGTTAACTGAAAGGCAGACACCATGTTGCAGCTTCCTTGAGGTCATTCTTTATCCATGATGGGTGGGACTTTGCAGTGTTACCCACACTCCTGTAAGTAACCTCTCACATGTTTCTGTAGGTAAACCCAATAAACTCACTGATTTACCAAGTTGTTCCTGGGTGGAATCTTTACTTTGTCATCTGTGCCCTCCTGGGAGTAAATAGACGTTTGTTCATGGATCCACGGGAAAAGTAATGCAATGTACATTTTACACTGTTTGTAACTTTGACAAATTTGGCAGTCGAGGCAATCTTGGAGTCCTTCACCCCAGTGAGTCTAAACTGCTATCTCTTTCCAGCTTGCACCAAGGGAAATGACAACACAGTACACGCAGTTTCTCCCTGATCACAGGCTGCCTTCCATGGAGGCACTGCAAAGCCAGCAGCATGCGGGTATTTGAGATGAGTAACATCCCTGTTTATTAGTGATTGTTAACTCCTCCAGGTTCATCAACTGACTCTACAGAGAGGTGAGCAAGGCTTAAGCAGGAAATGACACGCGAATGATCTCTGAAGCATTCTTTCAAAGCCTCCAGAACCCCAATCCAAGAGGTCAAAGTTAGGAGAGACTAAAAGTCATCCAATCCCACACTGTCCAGTTGAGGCATGAGTCCCTCTGTAGACTGTTCTTACTTCTTCAGAAGGAAGAGTCGAAAAACAAAAAGTGTTTCGCCTCTAGCCCCGCAGCTGACCCAGAGGACATTGGGCACAGAAAAAAGCCAGGAGAGCAGGGTCCAGATTCATGAGGCCTACCTCCAGATTTTATCCTTCGTGAGCTGGCTGGGTGAGCCTGGGCAGGAGACGACCTGTATTAGTTTCTTTTCTTGTTGCTGTGACCAAGTAGCTGACAAGAAGCAACAAGGGAGGAAGGGCTTACCTTGGCTCACGGTTGAGGGGATATAAGTCCCTCTTGGCTGGGAAGGCATGGTAAGAGGTTTGGCCTATCTGTGGCAGTGGGAGCCTGAGGTTACTTGTTCATATCCTGGTAGACCAGGAAACAGAGAGAAGCTAGGAATTGTGATGAAACCATAGACACCAAGGATCACCACCCAAAGATCTACTTCCTCAAGCTAGGTCACATCTCAAAGGTTTCACAAACTCTCAAAACAACAGTGCCACCTCCGGAGAGATCAGAACACTGCATTCTAACAAGTTACATCTGCAAAGACTGTATTGCCAAATAAGGTCACATCCTGAGGTTTTGGTTAGACATGGATGAGGTGGAGGGCACTATTCAACCCAGTATGAAAGGTGGAAATGACATTTGTCACAAGGTTAGCTGTTGGGATCCTGTCTATATAGATACACATAGAGAAAAATGGGCCGTGCCCATCTTACTGTAAGAGCACAATAAACAGTAACGGCCGTAGCCCAGGTTACATTACATATATTCTCATTTTACAGTCAAGTCTTCTAGCCTCTAGGGACAAACCATGAACCTTTGAGACAGTTGCTTTTGGAGAAATGAGACAAGTTTTGGTCAAAAATATTTACTTTTTTTTTTTCTCTTTACTTCCCTGTGATTTTTCTTTTCTTTTTTGAGGCAGGGTGTCACTTACAAAGCCAAGACTGGCCTGGAACTTACCAAGTAGTTGAAGATGACCTTGAAATTCTGATCCTTATGCTTCAACCCTCCAAATTACGATATGCCCCACCATACTTAGTTTATGGTGCTTTGTACACACTAGGCAAGCACGCTACCATCTGAGCTACACTCCTAGCCTTCCCTTCCAGGATTTTTATCTATGTCATTATCAACTATTTGGGGACTGAAGAAGGGCTGGAAAAGGAGGAATGGGGAATACACTGTATTGCAGTGTCTGTCTTTGCCTTTTAAAAAGTTTTCAGACACATGCCACCATCAAAGGTTTCTACAATTAAGGTTCTAATTATTTTGGACAAACAGCATTTCTGATCCTATGTTTTCCATCTCCCCAACTGGCATTGCGTGGCCAGAGTTTGTGAGATTCAGGTCACATTCAGACCTGATTATTTTGCTTGATGCCTTGGAGCTTAGAAAATGAATAGCCTAGTAGACACACCCTGTTCCAAGACCTACTTCCGCTTGGCCCCCAGCAGACATTGTTGGCTCAAAGATAATCCCAGACTTGTTCAACAGCACAGCTCCAATCAGTCACTGTAAACTTCTGGAACTTTGCTTTCTTTTACTTTTGCCCAATCTGTGAAGTATTTTCTGGATGGAGCAGATTGGTCAGGATGAAGGGCTGCAAGATTCCAGACGGTCTTGAGGCTCTCAGGTTTCAGTGTGATTGGGATCATCTGCTTTGCTGAAAACAGAATGGGGGCTCCACCCTTAAGGTTCTGGCTCAGGATGTCTGGGTAGGGTTAGGATACCTGCTTTTTATTAGGTTGCCAGGTGATGGAGCTGTCTCTGGTGATGCTGAAGAACCATTCTTCTAGATCAAAATGTCTAGGAACACTTGCGTGGAACATATTTCCCCAAACACTTCATTCCTATTATGTTTTGAAAGTAGCTTCCAGCACTAGCAGCTAACACTCACTGAGGGTCACTGCATGCTGGAACTACTCCCCAGGAAATAGCTTCTTGAAAGAATTGTTTAGGGAGCCCTCTGTGAGATTCCACAATGCTGGACAGCGAGGCCAAACCCTAGTGCTGGGCAGTGATGGATCCTAGAACCTGGGCCCTTTGTCCTGCTGCTGAACTTCTATGAAATATCCCCAGGTCATTGCTGTTCATTCAAGTATCCTTCCTTCATACCACCCACTCCTACTTTCATTTTGTTTTCATTCATTTGATCTCTCGTGGCTCTTCTTAGTCTCTTACATTAACAGACATGATATCAGTCTATCTGTTTGGATTCTTTGCTGCTCTGTAATGAGATAGGCATAGTGAATTTGTCCACATTTGCTCAACTTTGTTCACCCTGAGTGTGCATATGAGTGTGGACATGCGAGTATGCCTGTGCATGGAAGGGTGTGAACAGTCCTTTATTTTATAAGAATATTATAATGACAAGGCTAATAATGAGGCTGGCCACCTTTTATCAAAAGTCCTTATTTCAGTCCCTGGGAACACACCACACACACACAAACACACACACACACACACACACACACACACACACAAATTTTTTCAAATCGCCCATCTGCACAAGTGGGTGGAGGAAAGCAAGTGATTTTGGTTGGGTCATTTGGTTTTGTCTAGAAGCAGGTGAACTACCCTCATGCAGGAACTGGAGCTGAAACCCTGGTGTGGAGGTTAGCAGCCTCCAGTCCTGGCTTCTGTATTCGGGATGAATTTCTGACAGGAATTCATACCCATTGCACCATTCTCTGTTAACATTTCCTCATTCCTAGGGTGCCTGTTAGCTGTCCAGATGATTCAAATTTCCTGATAACATTTTGAGAAATGGAAACTTTTGCAAAAGAAAATTATTCTCTCATTGCTGTGTTGTGTATTTTTAATATTCCATTAGACTTGCCTACTTATCTCTATAATTTTGAACTCTACCATATCATTTATGGGCCACAGAAGGATTTTCATGGGCAAGTTGAGTTCAATTGTGGAACGGTGTGTTTATCAGTTCCCTCAAAATGTCATCTAAATTCATATTTTACATTCTGGAGTTGGTTCTGTGTTTTCTCTCCATCTCAGAGAGCAAAAAATTACACAATCCAACTATCACCTCTAATATGAATAAAAAATGTGCTTCACTTTATCTGTTCTAAACCAATATCCCTGAAGAATTTAAACATCTCACTTTTTCTCTTTTACTTCTTACAAAACAGCCCCAGGAGAAGCCCATCAGACACATCTCAGCCATCCGTTCATGGGCCTTCTAGGCTGAGTTGAGATTCAATCCCGTATGTAAGACAGAGCTAGCACACTTTCTAAAAGGCGCATTAAAGTGAGGTTCATGACAGACCCAGAGGAGATGCACAGCCAGGGGAGGCTCTGTCTCTGTCCAGGGTCTGCTTTCTGCCTACCTTCCAGCTGGGTGACCTTGACCAAGGTATCTCTGCTCCCTTAGCTTTTCCTCCTCACATGTCCCAAGAGAAAAACAGGGTCCTCCAAACTCAGAGGCAGTAGGAATTGAGTGACAACCCATGGAAAATACCCCAATGCCTAACTCATAGTGTCTTTATTAAAACTTCGTCCCTAGGTTATTGAGATAGCATAGTTGGTAAAATGTTTGCTTTACAATTATGCAGACCCAAGTTCAATCCTAAGAACTGATATAATAATGCTAGGCATGTTTGTGTGTGGCTGTAATCCTGGAACTGGGAAGGCAGAAACAGGAGGATCCCTGGATCCTGCTGGCTAGTCTAGTCTAATTGGTTAGTTCCAGGCCAATGAGAGACCCTGTCTCTAAAAGAGGTAGATGATGTTCCCAAGGATAATACCTGAAGTTGTCCTCTGGTGTTCACATGAGCACACACATGTACATTACATGTGTGGGAGCCTTCACACAGACATTCACAGGCACAACACACATACATATTAGTCCTTATTATTAGCATAACTCATTACCACAAGAAATAGACATTTTCACTTGTTTTTTTTTTTTTTTTGAGGTAGGGTTCTCACTCTAGCTCAGGCTGACCTGGAACTCACTATGTAGTCTCAGGGTCACCTCAAACTCATGTCGATCTTCCTATCTCTGCCTCCCAAGTGCTGGGACTAAGGGGTGCACCATCACACCCGGCTAGACTTTGTTTTTCTGAGATGTGGTCTTGCTATGTAGCTCAGCCTTGCCTCAAACTCACAGAATGCCTGTCTGAACCTCCTGAGTGCTGGGATTACAGACACACATCCCCATCACGCCTGCTGAAGGGATTTTCTTAATCAATCAGGTTGGCTATAGTATCTATGATTTTCTACCCCTTGCCGTCACATGTGTCTCTCCACAAACTCTCTTCCCACTCTCCAAATTATGCTTTTCAAACTTTCACCCAAGGGTCAAAGCTGACCCTCCTCCACCTGCTTTTATCAATGTAGTTTTCCTGAAATGCAGTCACGTTCCTTCCTTTGTGTTCTCTGTGACTGCTTTTGTATTACAGTGGCAACACTGAACAGTCACTGCAGAGAATGAATTACCCCAAAGCCTAAAGTAGCCACTGTCTGGCCCCTTACAGATGAACTGGGCAGAACACTGCTCAATATCTTCAACTCAAGTCATCCCTGGTTGGGCCACTTGTCCTAGGCTTCTGATATCAATATGCCATGCAAAGTCATTTCCATATCAGCTTCCCTGCTGTACCATGAGCTTCATCAAGCTGGACAACATTGCCATATCTAAAACTCCAGAGTGGCAGCAGGTTTATCTTCTGAAGGAGCAATTCTGAGGGATGAGGAGGAGCTGGAATCTTGACTTTAAACTGCAGGCAGGAGGGCTAGGGAGTTTGCTCAATGGTTAAAGGTACTTCCTTGCAAAACCTGCCAGCCTGGTTTTGGTTACCCAGTACCCACGTAAAGCCAGATGCACAAAGTGGCACATGTGTCTGGAATTCATTTGCAGCAGCAAAAGGCCCCGGTATACTCATAGACTCCCTCTCTCTAAATTAACAAATAAAACTTTAAAAAATAAAATGGAGGCAGTAGGAGGGAATGACAGGAGCTTCTGTGATGTGTGCATGTTCCCTACATGGAGAAACAAATGCAAGCACACAAATCTGTGATGGCATCTACACACGTCTGCTTAAGTCATCAAGTGCACATACCATCAGCAGCTCGGCCAAGTCCAAATGCACGAACATTAGTTGTGCCTTCAGGCCCCATCCCTGCAGGACACCTTGGGTCTGTAGTTTGATGCTTTAGAGGAGTCAGAAGGAGGCATAGGTTCATCTAGACTCTTCCTCCCTATTGTTCTGTCAGAAGTGGACCTCATAGCAAGGGGCTGCATACAGATGTCTTCTTAGGGAGGTGGTCCCACAAAGCATGATGAGGAAACAGGAGAAGTGAGACAGGAAGTTGAAAGGACCCATTCCATTGGGTAGTAATGAGAAGATTATAAATGGGGGAACTGGGTACAATTTTCTGAAGGTCCCCAGAGAGATGGAGCAGCAAACATCTCACAGTTGTCCTCAACAAGGGGGGAAGGGAAGTGAACCTCCCAAATCCTGACTCTCAAAGGTTGGCCACACTGCACCCTTCCTGTGGTCAGAACAGGACCCAGGCCAACAGCCATAGACCAAGGAGCCAAAACTTGTATGGGAGTAGAGTTCTAGGGCACCAGGTGGGCCACCAGAAGTCCTTGCTCAACCAGCTATCCCAAGAGGGCTGGTACTGCGGGCTGCATTGCATAAGCATGCTTGAAGTGTTGAAGTGTGTGTGTGTGTGTGTGTGTGTGTGTGTGTGTGTGTGTGTATGTGTTTCGGATTCTCTTCCAAAGAAATACCCAATTGTGGGCATTCTCTTAAGAGTAGGGTTAAGACTCTGCAGTAATTAATACTTCTTCTCAGACCCTTTCTAGGTCATAGTCGACATTTATACAGTCAAGCATTGGCCCCCAACACTATGCACTGACCCCATCCCCTTCCCTTGCCATGTTTACCAAGAAGAGAGATTTTTAAAGCAGAAAGTTTGGATGCTTCATTTGAGGCAGCTTTTTCTGTTTTAAAAATTTTGCATTCATGTGTCATCATGAGAGTTATTTGGCAGGACACTAATTGCTTGCTTGTATGAATATATTTCCTATTCTTAAAAGCACCACATAAACAAATGTTATTTTAAAAAAGACATCCTCTGAAGTCGCTGCTCCTGTCATCTGGCAGAGACGAGGTAATCTCATTATCTGCTCTCACACCTGCTGCTGTCAGGGCCGGAGCCACTCTGTCTGGACATTTGGTAGGCAGGGTGAAGCTGTTATCTCCCAGTATGCCATGTCAGCTAGAGGGACACAGGGCTCAGAATGGGCACTGTTCCTGGACACGGACTCATCTTGCTAAAGCCGGTGTCACTAAGTCCAGATGACAAGTACCTAGCTCAGCAGTCATCGGCAGAAATTTACTGCTCACCCAGTAGTAAGAGCAAGTTGGGAACTTGAGCAAGTTGGGGACAAGAAAACTTGTTGTGTTCTGATATCAAGAAGTCCCTCCTGGGTTGGAGAGGTTGCGCAGTGGTTAAAGCTCTTGTTTGCAAAGCCTAACGTCCTGGATTTGGTTCCCCAGTATCTACATAAAGCCAGGTGATTCAAATGGCCTATGCATCTAGAATTTGTTTATAGCAGCAAGAGACCCTGGCACACCAATCCCTTTCTTTCTTCCTCTCTCTCTCTTTTTCTCTTTGCAAATAAATAAATAAATGAAATACAAATAAAAAAGAAATCCCTTCCAAATACTTCATGCCAAGCAGACCTGTGGAGAGAAGGGCAGGGCCAGCTCAGGACCTCTAGTGATTCTCATGCAGGTATTTTACGAAGGGCCCGGAGCATCCATGCATCTTGGGCTCTTCTCCAGCACCTGGGGCCCAGCCAAAGAGGCAAGTGGGGATTAAAAGCCAGCTCAGGTCACAAACCACACTCTTGGCATGAAGCTAAGTGTTCCTTCTTATTGTGCAAAGGTGGCAGGCATAGGGCTGCCTGGTTCCTCTACTGTCCCCTTCACCCCAGGGGAGGGATGGAAGGTTTGATTCGTGGTGCAACTCACAGGTAGTTCTCATTCTTTCTCCCTGTCCTTCTGCCCCTCCTCTACCCTTCCCTTTTCACTCACACCCCACTGACTGGATAGAAAGTTACTGAGGTGGACACCACTTAGGTGAATGCAATCTGCCATTGTCTCATCTCACCTGACACTGGGCAGAGTCAAGTCTCTCTAGTTCACAGGTAAAGCATTAGCAAGTTTATCTGTGCACAGACTCAATGCTTGCCTTGTCGATCGTCTCTGTTGGTATCCAAGTTATGGTTTGGTCTCCAGTATCCCTGTGTTTTTTTTTGGGGGGGGGTCCTAATATGGGAGTGGAATAAAGGTTGCTGTTCATCAATGCTCTTACCCTACCTATAAGAGTTATCAAAATTCATGAGAGTCTCATTTTATGCTTTTTGCTTAGCTGAGTGTGGGGCCATTCTCATCATAGCTTGAGCTCCTACACTGTGCTGATCTCCTTGGGCGTTATGATAGAGGATGGATCCTTCCAGCCTTACAGAACCTGGCTAGAAATATGGGTGAGGGAAGTATTGAAGGGATGCCGATCTGGTATGAAGGTGATGTGCACTTCCTCTTGCATGGATATGCCCTAACATTCTGACAACATTCAGAATGAGGAAGTCTCCCAAGTCCTACCTATCCCAGAATATCAGAGCCAAAGGGGAGAGAAAACTAGAGTTTGGACCCCTGGGAGATTTCTGGGAGAAAATATTAGCCAAAATATAGCCAAAATAATTCAGAAGACATAGGAGAAAAAATAACTAAAGAAAGTTAATTTGGTTTCCCACTTTAGAGGTATATAAATAGAGATGCCATTCACTGACTCTCAACAGTCATTTCCACAGCTGTTCTTCACAAAGGTAAAAAAAAAATCCCATGGCTGTCTTAAAAATGCAGAAACATGGAGGCCCATCTACCTACCACCTGCAGGAGTCTGTGCAAGTGCAAGGAGAAGCAGGCAGCTGGCCGGTGTGTTTATGAAGGCTCCATCTCACCAAGAAAATTCACTGCTATGGCTGTGCCACCAACCCATGTTGCTGCACACATTCTTGATTGTGTGGAACACTGATTCAGAGAGCTTAGGGGGTCTTTCTGAAGTCATTTAGTCTTATTCCCAATACTCAACAAATAAGTTTTATTGCCTTCTATTCTATTCTAGCTCAGGAGAAAGCCTTTCCCCCCACCTATGCTCTCTAACTCAGCTACCTACAAAAGTCACCTGGACTCAGTGACCCAGAAGGAAAGTCACCTGGTCCATCAATGGTGGAAAATGAACTCCATATCCTGATCAGAATAAAGGGCACACCCAAACTTTACTGTGTTTTGCTTTGCCTGTGCTGAAAAGTAGGCTCAAAATCTTTTTTTCTGTGAGGTTACCTTCTAAATAAATATCAATAACATTGATTTAAATAGTGGAGAAAAATATCTAGGGGTTTTTGGAGGTGGGCTGATATAGGTTCAAATCTCCATGACATTGACTTTCCCTCTGCATGACTCAGGGCTCTTTACCAAGCCTGCCAGATTGCTATCAGGATAGAATTAATCATAAAGTACTTATTTCCCTGCCTAACACATGGTGATACATTGAGAAGCCCAATCATCTCATTTCTGTTTACTTACCGTTGTGACCCCACTGTCACATTCAGGGCTGACAGAAAGGGTGCAGAGATGACTGAATGAAATGTCTCACACCTGCTGTAAGATAACTCTTTCTATCTTCATGTAATTCTAGAAAGATCTCAGTTTTTCCTCAGGGATCTGTTGATCCTGAAGAGTCAGGGTATGCACCCATGCCCTCTGATTCTCCTCCTTCCTATCCAAGCTGCTCCCGCAAGTCCACTGGGTTCAGAGCTCTGTACAGAGAAAAGGCTGTCATTCAGGACTGTCCCCACCTTGGGCTCCTGCTCCCTCTTCTCTCTGTTCCTGGGGCTCAAGCATGCACTCAACATTTAGCATTTTGGATGGCTCATGTGAGCTTAAAAATGTCTTTTTTTTAACACTTTAAGCAGTTATACTAATCACATAAATACCTATGCAATATCTTAATTTTGTTCATTGGTCCATGTCTAGGCAGCACTTTCTACATGGCTATTTTTAGGTTGAACTAGTTGTTTAAATTATTACCATCTGATGTTAAGAATTAATTACCTTAGGCTAATCTGTTTCTTAATTATGAGGGAAATGGCCCGTGCTATCAAAAAAAAAAAAAATGAAATCAGACCCACCAGCCATGACCTTGCTCTTGTCCAGATAACTGTCTTCAGGGTGGTGATTAATAAGTGTGATTCAGTATGGGAAGTGGCCCTCTGCTACAGACACATGAAGACAGGTGAGAATCAATACACGGAACTGCTACTCTTCACCTGTCTTGACCTACAATCATTAAGGTCAGAGTCAGCTAATAATGACTTGTTGACCAAATCCAGGATGCTGTTTAGTTTTTGATGGCTTGTGAGATAAAACATTCTTTTCTACCCCTTTAAATGGTGACATTAACCATACAAGTACCAATGTAATAGCCTCAGTTTTATTCAATGATTTTTAAGGCTGTTAAAAAAAGTTTGCCTATCTCTAACCTAACAGATATTTTCTACCCTCTGCAGTCCCCTTGGTTGGTGTGTATATGCTTGTGATGTGCATGTGTGTATATTCATATGTGTGTAGGAGCAAATGTACGTGCAGGTGCATGTGTAGACATGCCAGAGGTTGATGGTACATGTCTTTCTCAGTTACTCTCTACTGTTTTTTAAATAGGGTCTCTCATTGATCTTAGAACTCACAAATTCAGTTAGACTAGCCAGCAAACTCTAGGAATCTTTCTGTCTCTATATCCCCAATGCTGGGATTACAGGTGCATACTACCATGTCTGGCACTTTATATGGCTTCTGGGGATCTGAACTCAGGTCCTCATGCTTTCATAGCATGCACCTTACCCTCTGAGCCATTTCCCTAGTCCATGCAGTCACTTTTGTTGCTGGCTGTGAGCTTTTAATGCCATATATTTCAACTGAGTGGATCATGCCTTCTAGAATCCTGCAGTGTTCTAATAAATAATATGGCTGGAAAATACATACTCTAAGGAAAGGAGAGGCAAAGGAGGTGTCCTCTGGTACCAGACTGAAAGCAATGTGATCCCAGACACTTCTAGAACCATGTCTTGAAATGGTGTGCTGCTAGGTGCCTTCATCTGTGATTCTGGTCATTTTTCCCTAAACTGCTTTACAGTGGGAACTGGCCACAACTATGGTACCAATTCAGGTCTGGGCTTGGACAAAACACACTAAAGGTGAGTGAGAAATAGCTGTTTTCTGGAGAGTGTCCATGAGGTCTTTCATGAAAGGATGGCCTTCCTCACTATGGAAGAAGCAAAGCTTTGTTCTGTTTCTCTCCACCACCTTATAATGAACTCAACTATGAATCTGTCCTACACTGAAGGGCACCCCTCCAACCAGGACCACTGACAAGGATGAGGTTTAGGATAATGTGATTTAAATTCAATAACTGGAAAATCTGTCAATGAAGCAAAGTCTACATTAACACACCACTCAAATCTTAGCTAATAAAATAAAAGGAAAATACAGTGCTCTGAAGGAATAAGCTTTTTTTTCAGAAAATGAAAAGTTCTTCATTTTGTGTTTGTGTGTGTGTGTGGGGGGGGAGTACTTCACATAAAATGAGATGGAGAGGTTTAAAATGTTAGAACAGTCCTCTAAATTCATCACCACTCTGCATCTTAAATTATTTTTGCCATGCAAAAATACAAAAATGAAAATGGAGAGAAGGTTCAGGAAATAAAACATTTGTCAAAGCCCCAAAGACGAATCTCTCTTAATGACAAAGTTAAGAGAATCTTGATTTAACATGTGTCAGGCCGCTCCTGATTGTCTACTACTGCTCTGAGATGCACACAAACAGAAAAAATGAAATAGGTTGCTTATTAATCTAACAAGCTGTGGAATTTATATTTGAGGGCTCCATCCTCATTTCTCCCCATGTGGTTGGAATCTCTATCAGCAGTTACCATGGACCCTCAAGTCTGACTCTGAGACACCCCTAATCTGTCCAGGATCATCTCCCCCTTGCCTAAGCAGCTTCCGTGCAAGGACAGCTCTGCACGCGCTATGTTGAACCAGGCTGGGTTTAACCATTAAATGATGGTTGCTTTTTACCTAGAGTGGGATATGCCTGTAATACTTAGTGTTGCAGTCAGCTTTCTAGTTGCTTCGCAGAAAGAACCCAAACAAAAGCGGCTTGTGGAGGAATGGGTTTATTTGGCTTACAGACTCAAGGGAGACTCCATCCTGGCAGGGAAAATGATGGCATGAGCAGAGGAGTGGACATCCTCTGCCACAGCACTGGAAATAGTGGCAGGAAGGTGTGCCAAACACTGGCAAGGGGAAGCTGGTTTATAACCCCATAAACCTGCCCCTGACAACACAGCTCTAGTGAGGTTCTAATTCCCAAACTGCCATCAGCTGAGCATTGATCACTGAGAACACATTCATTTGTTTGTGGGGGACACCTGGATCAAACCATGACACTTAGGATGGCAATCTAGACCCTTTGAGCTCTTGTGCCAACTTCCTGCCCTGTCTGGTGTCTGCACACCACACAGCCACGTCCCCATCTTCCCAATTTCTAGGCTATTCCTCCTTGCACACGCCTTTCCTGTTGCATCTCTACTCCAGCCCTCCACTCATCTACCAGGCTTAGGGGAAATGTGTATCAGTGCTGCCTTGGCCTTCATGCGCTGTGGGTCCAGCAGACCCTTGTCTTGGCACTTAGGTCAACCCTTCAGGGTTAGCAGCTGGGTGACCTTGATGTTTGACCGAACTTAAAGAGCTTGCCATGCTCTGTGTTGCAGAGGCAGGGCTCAAATGTACTTTCTGTGGAGCAAGGCAAATCCCTCAGCTTCCTGTGTCTTTAGTCTCAGGGTCAGTGGTGGAAATGAGTGAGCTCAGCTCATTTCAATGTGTTTGCAGGCAAGGTAAGCATCACGGTAGTGCTTGGCTCATCTTCTGAACCTCTCTGACTTTGTTTCAACTGAGCTGAGGCCACACTGGGTGACTAGACAGAACCTTCAAGCTCTGATGGGTATTTCAGCTAACGTGGAGCAATGGGGAAGTGGAAAGAACCATCAGTCCTGGACTCATGTAGGTCTTCTGGGATCTATCAAAATTGGGGAAGTAGAGGAGGATACAGTGTAAGACCCCCAGCCCCACTGCCCTGTTTTTACCAAGCCAGCCATCTCTGCAGGACTTAGATACTTCAGGCCCAGGGCCTAGAATCCTGCCTTACAATGTCCTGTCCATTGTCTTTGCTGACACACAGAGCCAGCGCAGAACCAATGTAATCCCATAGTGCGGGTCACCATCTGCATTTCATTTGCAAAGATAATGTGTTATTTTAAAAATAATAAGACAATTTATTTACATCTGCCTTCTCTTCCTTTATCTTCTCGGCAGTGTGATACAAAAAAAATGGAGAAAATTATCCCAACAAAAATATTTATGAGTAAATAGCTTGTAGAAATGGTGAGGATGCAATGATCTAACTAATTCTGGTCCCACCCACCAAAACAAAGAGAATGTTCCTGGCAGCATGATTGAATTGTGTGTAATTATTGCCAATGTTTTAAACATGATGATAATGAGAAAAGTATTAGCATTAGATTAGAGCAGCCTCAAAACATTTATTTTCCTAAGAACATGACTACTGCTTCTAATTATTATTCAAGTAACAGAGGAAATGCCATCCTTTTTCTTTTCGGGCAGCTAGACCTGATATCATCATTTTCACAGTTTCTTCACCATGGTTCTGGAGATGTAGCTGCGTGACATGGTTTTAACATGGCCCATTATGACCAAACACTTAGTTCTCTTTGGATTTGGGGATGCATCCAAACTCATTGGCTACTTTGTTTGCCTAAGACGTTCCCTGACTATTCTCTGTTCTCTTCTTGAGCATATTCAAGGACTGCCCAAATGCCTCACAGAAAATAAATGCCCAGAAAGCTAAAAGTAAATCCTTAAGGTTATGCCTTACTATGGAAAGAAGAAAATTCTCTCAATTTTTACATATGGCCCAAAACTTTGGGTATGATAAAGTTTTAGAAAATCCCCTCCTAACCAAAAATAGAACATAAATGACATCCCAGTCTTCCTATCCTTTATTGCATGTGCATTTTTTATGGGCAGTCTATCACCTGCCTAGATTATCTGTGAAATAATACATAATAAGGAAGGCAAATTCAAACAAAGATAGCAAAGTGCTCAGCTCTAGCCCCTTAAAAAGACTAATGGCACTTCCCCAAGGCAAATATGAAGATCGCTTTTTAAGGGCCTCTTGTGGAGACTGTTTCCATTTGAAAAAAATATATAAAAGAACCTTGACCATTAGGTTCTCTGAGTAGCTGCAAATTGTGGTTGCGTTCAGAAAAGTTGGCAGATTTTGTCTGATGAATTTGAGTCTAGCAGCCAAGATGATCAACTAAATAGGCCATTTATCAAACGTTAGAGAGACCTTTATCTGATTTTATTTTGTAGTGCAGCCAGACATGGTTTGAAAACATAGATGGAGCTGCCAGGATGGAGTGGCTAAGTATAGCTATAGAAAAGAATAAAGCAGTGCCCCACACGAACCCAATTTCAGTGAGTAGGATATATGGCACTTATTTTCTCTAAACATTTCCCAAAATATTTTAGCAGGAGGCACAGATCCTCATGTGCACTCTATCCACCACGTGGACCAATGGATGATTTCTTAGTGCCTGATGCCATTCTTGGCACTAAGTAAGTGGTAAATGAGTCATTGGAGGATGACACTAAGGTAGATCTAAGCTTTCAACTAAAATAAAATAATTTGGTTTGTCTATATAAACAAAGAAGAGTCTGGACACTGTGGGATGTTCCAAGGTAGTACAAACCTAAGGAGTATAGCTCATTTACCTATCTATCCACCACCCAACACCACCTCCCCACCCAACCACCAATCTATCCACTCACCCATCCATCCATTCATCCACCTGTCCATCCACCCATCCACCAACCCACCCATCCACCCACCCATCCACCATCCATCAACCCACCCACCCATCCATCCATCCATCCATCCACTCACCCACCCATCCACCCACCCACCCATCCATCCAACAAATCTTGCTCCTATATCTAATACAATACTTGACAAGGAGAATAAATGAATAGAATATGTGGACAAAGATGAAAGACCTCTTGCTTGTCATTGAAAATGTACCAAGTTTCCAAGCGAAGCCCACTGTCTATTAACATCAATCTTCCAATGTGGAAGCCCATCAGTGGTCACTTCAGCTGATCTTGTTGCTGGCCTCTGGCTCTCCCTGTGCCCTCACATCCTTCCTTCCTTTTAACTCTCAACAGATTTTTTTCTCAAGCACCTCTCATGTACTAAGGCTGGGAATGTACCAGGGAACAAGAAGACAGAATCCCTGTGGTGGTTTGTATCAGATACTTCCCCTAGATTCACGTGTTTTGAGTGCTTGGTTCCCAGCTCGTGGCATTTAGGGAGATGGGCTTTGCTGGAAGAAGTGTGCTATTGAAGACAGTTTGCGTATTATAGTCACCCAGAGCTCAGCTCACTCTCACTGCTACTTTCCACCTGCTGTGGCAAGGAGGTGCTGTCCAGCCTCTCCTCTTTCATCTTTTCCTGCCATCATGAAGCTGCCCCTTGAGACTTTAGGCTAAGATTAAACTTTTCCTATCATCAGCTGATTTTAGTTGGGTGTTTTATCCCAGCAGCCAAAGGTAGCCACAGTAATCTCTTTCCCCTGGACACAAGCAGTGCAAATGTTGGCACTTGCCTCCATTAGGCCCAAGCAATGTATCTGTTACATTGGGGACTGAGAAGGAAGGGGGGAAGGACAGCTCACATGGCAACAGAGTAAAGGTCACCTCCCCACTGCCATACCTCACCATCTTCATTGACAGGCTTAGTGACAAAGTACACCATGAAAGGCAGGGAAGGAGAAGAGAACGTTCAGAGCTCTTGCTCAGTGTGCACACCTTCTCCCAGATGTCTGTGTCATCTCCATGTCTCTCCAACCAGCACCTGATGCTGGGTCCTCCTTGGGAGATGGACTCATGAAAAGAAATCTACCACACAGAAAATCAACATAAAAAACCTACATAGTTATCTACCAAGCTCCTGGAAACCAGGTGTTTACTGAGTCTCCACTCCTAACAAGCTAGAGCTATATGCCAGCTTTGTCCCTTGTCCAAGTATGGGCCAAGGAGCTGAGGAGTTGGAAGCCCTGTATTGACACAAACTCAGCAGGCACCACTCTCGAAAGAGTCCTGACTCACCATAGCCAACATACACATACATACACTCTTAAGCCACTGCAAGAGAAGACAGGGTAAATAAACTCAGTACAGCCTGGAATCACACCAAATTCAATAAGGTTCTGAGAAGCACTTTCTTGAAAGTGAAGGGTTCACAGCCCTCTGCTAAGTTCCCCTGCTGGCCCAGATGCAGATGCTAAAACCATACCCTGGACAGTGTGTTCTCTCAGCAGCAATGGAGAAACAAAAATGACAGCCCCATAGTTCTGCTAAAGGAATCTCCATAACCTCATGAATCCTTACAGCAGTCTAGCCCCAGGGTGATAAAGACATTGTAAATCAGGGTGTTGCCAGAGGAAATACACTGGGAAAGTCCTGTCCCTTTAAAGATCAGGAGCTGGAGTTTCACAGGGCTCAGCAAGCATCATTTGGAGCAGCAGCTGAGCGCAGCGTTCTCAACGCCAGCCCTGCCCAAATCAGGGACATTTCTTTCCTGCAGATTGTGCCCATGTTGCCTGGCTCAGCACTGAACTCTGAAAACCCTCACAGAAAAGTGACACTCTTCATTCATTGCCATTGATTTTCCAATTTTGTTTAAATTGCTTTTCTCTTTTTTGGGGGTTGTTTATGCATTATTGCTAGAAATGCTTGATTCAACTCCCATAATGGTACACTTATCACAGCTTAACAAAGGCCCAGATGAAAGTATCAGGAACTGCAGATCTGTGTGTCCCCCAAATAAACCCTAACAATGGGGTACTATTCTAGCTAAGCCTCGAGTTTGGAAGTAGACATGTGATGGATATATCGTCTTTCAGAACAAAGAGAAGCCTAGATGACAAAATTACTGTGTTCCATTGTGCCTCTCTGAGAAGCACCTTTTGGGGAACTTAGAACTACAGGGAAGCTGGTACATGTGTGACTGTGCGTGTATGTGTGTGACCGTGTGTGTGTGTGTGCATGCTGGGTAGAGAATAAGGAGAGCACCGGGAAGCTGTCACCTCCAAAGGAAAAGAAAATATGACAGATATAAAAACAGGGAAGGCTGGGAAGAGAATGGGAGATCAAATGGGGGAAAGGGACTCAATATTTCCTGCTTTCCTACATGTTTAAAACCAGGAACAACTATATTTTCTAAGTGGCAACTGCATTTTAATGCAAATTTCATTTTTCTCTCACCCTGCCAATATTTTCTTTCCAAGCTAATGTTTCCTACCCCCCATCTTAGGATCATTTCAACCCATTCTTGCCTGTCTCTTTATGCCAATGAACATGTAATTAGGGTTTCTTTTGAGGGGCTCAGACTGTTCTAGGCAGGAGAGACAATACACACACATAGACTTCATTTCTTATCTGAAGAAATTAATGATCTGAGCCACAGTTACCCAGTAGAACTTGTTGAAAGCATATTCTATGTCTGTGTGGCCACTGCTTTTAGTACCACCACTACCCACAGGTAAAAGCAAACTAACCACATGTGACCAGTGACTACCTAGTGAATGACACAGCCCAAGAGAACAGGACATTTTAGAGACAAGTCATCACTTAAATCAGCATCCATATAGCCATGGGGTGGTGGGATGGGAATTAGAGATGGGGACAAATGGACTCAAGAGGATGCAGAGAGCTGATCTCACCCCGAATCTTAGGTGACATTCAGCACACAAAAGCAGAACAGAAGAAGGTGAGAAGGTATGTAGACTTATTCACCATGTCATCAGAATTATTGAAGGGAAAACACACAGAACAGGGTTCACTAAGGAAGGCCAGCATGGGTGACATGGAACAGCAGTACACGAGGAAGGTGAAGGGTAACCTCCAAGGTCAAGTCTGGGCCAATGTATCGGAACAGGGAACTGTATTATGGGAGACATCTGGGGTGGAGGGAAGGTAATGGATGGATGGGCATCCACAGTGAGCTGCCATATGCCCTGTGTGGAAAGCCAGTGTGGTCTCTTGCATAAGGTACCTGATGTAAACTACAGGGTGGGCCTTGAACTCAGGAAATGACAGGACTGCATGGGTGGTAGACACTTAAATGGGGACATAAACAAGGACACAGTGAGTACATGCTTGGTCTACATGGGATAGCTGGTACCCTGGCCATCTGACCATCACATTTCACGAAACTGATGACATGTATAGATACAAATTAGGCCCAAGATTTTACAAATTTCTGATTTTCAGAATACTTGGGAATAGGAATGGATTTAAAAAATAACTATGAACAGAAGCATTTTGTTATGGCTACTAATTCTAAAAGCCTAAAAACAACAGGCCAAGCCCATTGAAGCTTGGGGTGCCTGTGTGTGACTAATCTGGGGGATGAGTAAGAATTCAAAAAACCCAAAGGGGAAGGGAAGAGATGGCAGGAAGAGGGAGGACCGAAGATCACAGTAGCAGAGTGTGGATAAAGCCCAAGGATAGCCAAGTACAGAGCCATGCTCCATCTTCCCTCTCTGTGTGGTCCTCTCGTCCCTTCTACGAGGACCAGGACCTTAAAGTCCTAAAGACTATGAGAGTGGAGTGGAGTGGAGGCATCAGGTAGGAAGAACAGAAACAGCTTTGATGATGCAGCCTTGGAGAAATCGTGTCTTTAGGTGACATCATCATCCCATTTCCCTTGATAAAGTTTCCCACCCAGCCCTGCGTAACATCTCATTTCCACCTTTGTAATCTCAAGCACTCTTGATTCCTACATCTTCCTTTGTATGGAAGCCACATTCTGTTCTCATGAAGAAGAAAATCTATTCCTTTAACTCACCTCCCGGTCCAGCAGTGCAGGTGACACGACAGTGACAATGTCTCCTTTCTCAGGATCGATGTAGAACATGTTGGGAGACGGCTTGTCAGGAGTCTGCTGACGGATGTTATACCGCAGGAGGGCATTGTCGGTGGCTGGGTCATCAGCATCAAACGCTGTCATCCGCATCACTGTGGTCCCTGAAGGGGAAAGACCAAAGGGCAGAAGATGGTTACCAAGGGGCAGAGATGGTCAGGGCCCCACCCCCATGGGCAGCAGCAATGGAGTAATCTGCCAATCACTTTTTAAATTTAAAACGGAAAGCGTTTTTCAGGCTTTGCTATGGTTTAGCTTTTCTTCTCCACGCCATCACATTAAAAGGCCTGAAATAAAGAAAAGAAATCTCGGCTGTTCAGCAGAATGACAGCTTAATTTTTCCTTCTGTTGATGTGCTATTTATTTTCACGGGCTCTCATTCCATTGTGGATGTGGCTCTGTGAAAATGGCCTTCAGTTTTGAAACTCTTATGGGATGCCTACTACCTGTGCCTTGGAAAGGTGCTAGGGAAATGGAGGCACACAAAGGTACTGGAGCTAGGAAAGACAGACATATAATGAGATGAAAATACTAAGGCAGCAAGTTCATTGAGAGAGGACAACACGAACCCAGAAATCAAATTGATCTACTCCAGGATTCAGAGAATGTTCCTGATTTAGACATCTATGGGATCAGGAGATATAAGCAAGGTGAAGGAGAAAAGACTTCCAAGAAAAAGCTATTCCACATTTTAAAAAATGTGAGCAGGGCTGGAGAGATGGATCAGTGGGTAAGGTGCTTTCTTGCAAGGCTTAACAACCCCAGTTTGATTCCCCAGTTCATTTGCTGTGTCTAGAGGCCCTGGCACACCCATTCTCTGTCTCTCTCTCCCTCTCTCTTGTCTTTCTCTTCCCTCTCTCTGCTTACAAATCAATAACAATGTAAAAAAGAGAGTGAGCAAATATAGTGAGCAACCACTGCGTAGTGGTTATCCTTTCTCAGACATGAGGGGGATATGGTGGGCTCTTGCTCAGACAAGTAGGAGGTGTTACTTCTATAACAAACACATGGACTATGTGATTATGCCCCACGTTGAAAGGTTATCATGGTAGGAATATAATGTGTCTTGCTCACACATAGCTAATATGAGGAACTGGGATAGTGACATATGAGGACAGTTGGATAGTAGCTAGTAAAAACAATGTATTTATTGCTTCTTGGTATCTACTATTGAGAAATAAACATTTCAAGGGGTTTGTGCGAAAAAGCTCATGGAAAGATTATCTGTCATGGTCAAAACTTTGGAAGCAGCCTAGCATGTCTAACAACAGGAGAATCAATAAAGTGATAGTATCCTCACATTATGAAATACTGTGAAATTGCTTTTTTAAAAGCTCTGGATCTAATGTGTTCTAATGTGGACAACCTTCTAGGATACATTACTGAAAAAATGCCAGACTGAAGAAGATGGCCATGTGATGATACTGCTTTGCAAACCTGCTCGCACATGGGAAACCCTGGCGCATGCATGGATTGCAGTTGCTGTCTATGCCTGGGATGCATGGAAGAAGGTGTACACAGGTGAACTGCACCCTGGTGGTGGTAGTTCAAGCTGGGGGTGAGCAGAGGGGATCGGGATTAGGAATAGGTCAGCCTCCTCTGTTCATGGAAACATCTTGAGTGTTTGGGTTGTTTTCACAAAGTGGAGGTAATGCTTATGCAGTTAAAATTTAAACAAAGCTTAAGTGTAGGTACGTGCTCTTGAACTAAATCAGCCAATGGTGGCTGCTTATTTTTTGACCAGGTTATGGTTATCAAATCTGGCTTGTGAAGACCTGCTCAACCATAGTCTTACACTGTAGTCACCTGACTGCAGAAGAGCAAAGCAGGAGAGCTACAGTCTCCAAAAGAAATAGCCACATGTAGAAAATCAGTTTCCAGAAGGAATATTAACACAGACAATCTAGAAGTTTAAAGGGAACCCAGACATCACTGAGCCTATCCACCATCCCAGGATTCCCCACATCTAATATGCTTCTCCCAGCCTCAAAGTTGTTTTATTATTTCTCCATAGCTGGAATCAGATGATCTACCATTGGATCTGATCTGTTAGGTTAACAAGGGAGTCTAGCTACCCTAAAGGTTGGATGGAGTTGTTAAGTAGTCTTTGTTTAATTTTGCCTGTGTTGATACTCAGCCACAATCTTTAAAGTGCATTTTATATCGATATTATTTCTTTGTCCTTTAAATTGTAGCAGGGAAAGATAGAGGGTTCAATGTAAGGATAGAAAACTCAGGCTGGAGAGATGGCTTAGTGGTTAAGGCCTTTGCCTGCAAAGCAGAGAGACCAGAGCTCCATTCCCCAGAGCCCATGTAAAAGACAGATGCCCAAGGTGGTGCATGTGTCTGGAGTTTGTTTGCAGTGGCTGGAGGCCCTGGTATGCCATTCTCTCTCTCCCTCTCTCTCTCTTTCTCTCTCTAATAAATAAAATATTTTTTAAAGAGGATAGAAAACTGTAGGCAGGTGCAGACCCTTGCCTTTGCCCCAACCTTTGTTGGATGGAGCTGAACATTTTGTAGGTACTATTTCCCATTTAGCTACACTATGGATTTAGAGTTCCTTACTCATGCAGGCACTTGCAGTCATGGTATGGAGGTGGTGGCTTTCTAACCGAGGAAGACAGGGCTACCTGGGCACTTGTGCAGAAACCACAGGCAGATTTTAGGCCTAAGATATTGCCCAGGGACATGTGAAGTGAGAGCCTCATGACTGAAGCAGAGAAGGAGCCTCGACCCTATCAATTCCACACCAAAGTCTCAGGTTAAGCATACTTGACACAGTGCGTCTCCCTTGGCTAGTATTTAATGAATGCCTAATTGATTGAAACTGTTCCCTACTTAATCTGCCTTTAATTGAAGTCATAGCTGAACAAGAAAAAGAAAGTAGAAAAATGAAGTCATCATGGCCTATGACTCACATATGCATTCCGATGATTAGAGGAAGGAAAAGACTCTGAGATCAGGAAACAGTCAGAATATTTTTCTTGTTTTCAGAGTTGATAACATGATATTACTGAGGTTATCCTGGATCATATCCATGGTTACCCAAAGAGTACTTTTGTATTAATAGACCTTTAGGGAATAAGAGAGCCTGATCTCTTAAGTCTGCCTTTGCCTTTACTCAGACATGGACATGGAACCAGATCTGCTTGTGAGTATACCCCATGTCTACGGAGAATGCACAGTGTTCACATTGTGCAAATAGCTTTGCTCCACCAAAGAACCTGACTGATGCGGTTTGAATGTGACGTGTCCTCCACAGCTTGAGTGTAAAGCTGGACGGCCAGCTGGTGGTGGTGTTTTGGGAGGCTGTGGAATCTTTAGAAATTGGGTCCATGTTGGAAGAAGTGGGTGTTTGGGGGTGGTCCTTGAGGGTCTAATCTGGTCCTGCTTCCTGTCCATTTTCTTGTCCTTGTTTCACCTCAATGGGATATAAGGCATCCCCACGGTGTGATCCTTCTACCGTGCAGCCTCCTCCTGCCATGCCTTCCCATCATGATGACTGCTTCTCTTCAACTGTGAGCCAAAATAAACCCTTATGCCCTTCACGTTGCTTTTAAAAAAATATTTATTTGAGAGAAAGAGGCAGAGAAAGAGGCAGAAAGATTATATATATATATATATATATGTATATGTATATGTATATATATATATATATATATATATGGAAAGAGAGAGAGAGAGAGAGAGAGAGAGAGAGAGAGAGAGAGAGAGAGAGAGAGAGAGAGAGAGAGAGAAATGGGTGTGCCAAGGCCTACCAGCCATGGCAAAGGACCTCCAGACACATGTGCCACCTTGTGCCTCTGGCTTTACATGGATATTGGGGAATTGAACTCCGGTCCTTTGCTTTGCCTTAACCGCTAAGCCATCTCTTCAGCCCCAAGTTGCTTCTTGTTACTTGGTCAAAGTAATGAAAAAAATAATGAATACAATGAACTTGGTGCCATATGTCTGGCTTTCAGTATTTCCTGTGTGACCAGGAGCAGGTTACTTGCCCTTCCTGAGCGTCTATCTTCTCACATGCATCAGGAGGATGTTAATATCATGTTGATCATTGTTAGGACATAATGAGACTATCTGTTTGAATAACTGGTTGTAGTGCCTGGTAGATGCTTGATAAAGACGTTTTTATCATCAAACTTGTCCCTGGTGCTCTGTCACACTGCGCATATGCAGACCGACAAGGCATTAAAATTGAGACCTCCCTGGAGCATGATGGAGCCTGGTAGGGCAGAAAGGAGCCTGTGTTTATCGAAGGTATGTGAGTTGTCAGCCTTGCTCTCTACCTACGGCCCAGCTGTGGTCTTCATGTGATGTGTTTTTACCATGGAGGTCACAGCTTCACACTGACACACATGTGTGTATACACACCTATTCTGTAAATTGCTCTTCTGGGCACTGGAGTTATTCTCTAGGATCAAGGCTTTCTCCTGAATGTCAGTCATTCTGCACAAGGCCCTGCTAGGTTTTGTTAGCACCTCTGCTGGAGGCTGGGCCATGCCTGTTTTTCTTTCCAGGACTTGCCCTGGATGGAATTAATGTGCTAATGAGGGGGTTTCTATCATGACTAGTTAAACCTTCTAAACCAGCACTTCTTAACTCAGATCCAAGAAAGCAGAGAAACAAATATTGGAAAAACAAACACATTGAAGCAGGTTTCCCCAGGAGGACTCCTCACTGACTTCATGGAGTCAGTGCACAGTATCAGTCTGCGTGAGAGCAAAATCTGTACCCTTTCTCAGACCTTATTCTGGATGTCCCCATTCAGAGGACATCAGTAGGTGGTAGATTCAATGGGCCCAAGTTTGGGCTCTTGGAGGATATAGCAATGTTTATTCAATGTCTGTAAGCTGATATGGGACCACCGCACCTTCTCCATCTCTGTGCTCTGAGGTGAATCATATTCTTTCCATGTGTTGGGCCTTTGCCTCAATCCACACTGACCAGAGACTCCCTCCCATCCACAGAGAAGAGAGGATGACTAGCCAACTTGCCTTGACAATTTTCACCAGATAACTCCAACGTCAAGTTTAGGAGATCATGCCTATGCAGCTGTTACTACTGTCTGTGGAGATGTCTGGGCTTCAGCCCTGCTAAAGCCCACGTGTCCTGGACTCTAGGGAGAAGAACCCCTTCATTCCCACAGTGGCAGCCCCTTACAGTGCTTGTCTGGTGTCTGAGTGAGCTTCCAGATGGCAGGGAAAGGATAATTATATGATAGACATACATTGGGTCCTCCACACAATACATTGCTGTCTTCTCCCATCACGATATATGGAGTGTCAAAATAAACGATAATCACCTTGTCACTCCCAGAGCCAGACGAATCAGCAGTGGCCCTCCCGAATGAAATGAAAGAATTACAGGTTGGTGGCTGAATGAGTCAGGCAGTCATATCTGCTGTCGATGACACAGCTTCCAGCCTGACAGGCTGAGAACAATGGTGGTTGCTCTGTCTGGGCAGAGTCCTTCCCTCTTAACTGTAGCTCTCTGATGAAAGTGAAGGGCTGCCTGGTGTCTTAACCTTGAAAGTCAACATTTGAAATTTGTTTCTCTGTGATTGTGAGCCTGCAAGTCCTTGAGAAGTAGGGTACAGACATTTCAGCAAGTAGCTGGCTGTTTCCAGCCAGCCTCAGAATGGTAGAAGCTCTAAGGGATGGCTCAGTCTGCACCACAAGTGACATTATTTTGTTCTTGAAGTTTCTTTAACTTCATTCCTTTGCCTCATCACAAAGCATTTGACTCCTTTTTAGCAAATCCTTAGGTGAAGGGTATGTCGTGACATGAAGCCAGCAGCATGGTGAGGATAGTTGTTGACTCTCAGGAGAGATGCACAATACTAAATCCCATGAGCAGGGCCAGCAAGTGTTATCAAGTGAACTCTCTGTACCAAGTGGCATGACATTATATGGCATCTAGCAATGAGAAGAGGAAGTTCTAGTTTCATCTAAGCAACTATTCCTATGACTGGATTATCTAGAGATGCACTCAAGGGGAACACAAGGGGAACATGGCCCTGGCTACTGCAAAATGTAGCTGGCTACCCATGTCTTTATTCCTTGATTCAGAAGGAAAACTTTGGCTGCTAGCACCTTGGGGAGCTCCATCAGGTACAGCAGCTGCTGCGGTTGGAGAGTTTTATATCTTGGCCAAAAGGGTTTGGGGCAGCCTAGTTTCACACCAGTGACCTCCTCACACTGGGTTGTAACCCAACTTCTAGGTGAAAAGCCCTGCTCCAGAAGCTCCAACAGGCTAGGCATGCCACCCATCCCAATATGCCAGTTCAAGAGACAAGGGATGGTTAAAAGTGGAGGAAGGAGATTTAATCAATGTACATTGGATGAGCAGAGAAAGGGGTCTATTCATCTTTGGGTTATCAACATGACCTTTAGATTTAGAGTGAGCTGGGGCAGAGTGTACGAGGTTCACATGACCAAACAGTGTGGGCAAAGCATGGCCCTGCACATCACTGTCTCAGCTCAGGTCCTACAGGGTGTTGCAATAAGAAGCTGGTTTTTTTTTTTTGTGTGTGTGTGTAGGGGAGTGGTAGAAAGATGGCTCAGCAGTTTAGACACTTGCCTGCAAAGCCTAACAACCTGGGTTTGATTCCACAGTACCTATGTAAAGCCAGATGTGCAAAGTGGCTCATGCATCTGGAGTTTGTTTACAGCAGCTGGAGACCCTGAGCACCCATCCCATTCCCATTTTATCTGTCTCTCTCCTCTCTCTCCCTCTCTCTCTCCCTCCCCTCCCCTCCCCCCTCTCTCTCTCCTTGCAAATAAATAAAAATTTAAAAAGAAGCTGTTTTGTCTGATAATCAAATTATTGCCAGAGGGGAACCTGAATGGCTCCTACAAGGTAATCTGCTCCAAGGTGCAGCCTCTCCATTGTAATTGTCCTCATTGTGGGGGCAGTCTGTCCTGCCTGTAATCCTTGCTGTTTTTAGGTATCCATACGAAGAGCCATTGTTGTATTTTTTTTAGCAAGAGCTATTTCTAAATTCTTGTTATAGGATGACCAACTTAGCCAGTCTACCTGGGACCAGGTATAGGTCAGTACCATCCTGAGCAAAATAGCAGATTTGGTCACTCTGTAGGTTAGGTACAAATTTCAAATGAAGATGTGTGTCATGGTTGAGTGCAGAATTTTTTGCAAAGGGAACTTTAATGGACAGGGACATGGCCACTCACTCAAATGAACAGTAGACCCCTGGGTGTGGGAGTGCTTTCCACGGATACAGGTGAACCCCATTGGTGAAGAGAGAGGCATAGGCGGCAGACTCATAGAAGAACCATTTTGGTAGCATGGCCACGGATGTGGGCTGTTTAGTTTTCAATGCTGGCTTTGTTATTTATCAGCTGGGCAACCTTGGGCAACTATATCTCAGCCTTTCCATTTGCAAAACAGCTCCTCCCTCAATGAGTATCGTGGGTACTAAATGGACTCATGCAGTGTACCTAGCCCTTTTTTCTACTAAGATTCAGAGGGCTTGTTATTTTTTCCATGCATCTTTACTATATTCACTCCACCATGAAATACTGATTCCACAGCTATACTGCCCATCTATGTATGTATCATGGGTATTTGGAGGAGCACAAACCAATGTTATATCTACATATAACAATGTTATACATACATATGTGTGTATGTGTGTGTGCATGCATGAGTGCATGTCTGTCCAGATTAGAGGACAATCTCATGTGTCATTCTCAAGAATACTGTCCACCTTATTTTTTTTAAGATGGTGTTCACTGATTAGGCTAGATTGGCTGTCTAGTAAGCCCCAGGGATATTCCTGTCTCTGCCTCCACAGTGCTGGAATTACAGGTGTGTCACCATGACTGGGCATTTTCCAGTGCTGGGGATGGAACTCAAGTCCTCATGAGAAGAAAATATTTTATTGATGAATCTATCTCCCCAACCCCATTATTTCTGATATTTTCAATCCTCTAAATAATTTTCTTTCCCTGGATTCATGTACATCCTGGAGAGATGCAATTCTTAATGTTATTTTTTGATAACTTCAATTTAGAACTCAGTTTGGAGGGGACCTCTGGCTTAGAACAATAAAGACTGGGACATGTTTTATGGGACCAGACACCTTACAGTCCAGGTCAAACTTGCTCTATGACACCTAGTCAGGTTGTGCAAAAGTAGAGATGATTTAAAATTTCATAAGTTAAAAACTTCTTTCTCCCCTTACATGAGCCTGGAACCTTCTGTGGGATGTACACATAAACTTCTGTCCTCTGGACTCATCAACATTCCCTAGGCAACAGGAACAAATAGGCAACCTGTCAAGTGACCAATAAACGAATGATAACCACCCAACCTGTTGGTCCTCCAAAGGCTGCCCACATTCTGCAGTGCCTGCTTTCCTGAAAAGCCACCCATGTAATGAGTCGTAAATAATGTCTTATTTTCCCATTGACCTGCATTAGCAATTCAGGCCTGCTTTATCTTCATTTGATGACATGTCCCACTGGAAACTGTGCCTCATAATTCAGCTTCAAGTTTGTTTATTCATCAGCCCAACACTTTCCTGGCAGGTAGGGTGAGAAAAGGAGGTTAGCTCATTGTCCTAGATGTATATACTGTAGACAAAGCCCTGCCCTGACCCTCAGAGGACAGAAGGACCACCATGAAAAAAGAGGAGTTTCCACACTGACCTTGGGAGGCAGGGAAGAAGGCTGAAACCTAATACCAGGCTGAAGAGGAATGTCTTTGCACTCTTGCTCCTGATAATGCCCTTTCCCTCTGTCACTCTGTCCCCAGTCACTCTGTCCCCCTGATTATGCAGGCATTGCCATTCACCAGAAAATTCTCCCCTTCCACATTATTATTATGGAGGCGGAGACAGACAGTTCTGGACAGTGGAAGTTTTGATGAATATGTCAATGATGGTTTATCCATTGACAATTTCTGTCTTAGTGACTCTCTGTATCCAAAGCTAGGGTCCAGCTCAAAGCCAATAGGTGACCTCAAGACTTTGGGAGTGATGGAAATAATTTTACCCTGACGGAGGCTATAGCTCTCTCCCAACTGAGAGAACTTGTTGCATTACTGACATACATGTCTGGAACATCACACTACTAATTTTTCAAGCAAAGATGGGTATTGGAATTTTGTATAAATTGTCAAAATGTTTATGTGTTGGACATTTGTATAAGTTTTAAAAGCAAAAGACCACTGAAGGAGCCTTAAAAGACAAAACCAAGTTGTCTCTCTCAGATGTTCATCTGAGGTTTATTGCTGTCTACCTTTTGACCTGGACAGACAACAGGTTGATTCTTTCCTCTGAGACCATGAAGCACAGGTTCTTACTATGCGTTCTGGAGATAGGGTCCCTTAACAAATCCATTTCTACTATGAACAGTTTGCTTTTCTTCTCTCCACCTCTTTCTTTGGATTAGGAAAGACCTTCATCAGTCCATGAGCTGACTCAACCAAGACAAGACTACTTCTCTTCTAGACTCCAGAAGCCCAGGCTGTAGGTCTTCCACCATACTCTCCCAGGACTCAGTCTAGCCCTCTCTACAGCATCTTACAAGCAGTGCTATTCTCATTGTCTTTCCCCTTCCTTCCCCACCAGACTTCAAACATCCTAAGGCTAGACATACCTTCCATTCCCTCTTGTCTCAAGATTCAACCAACCAGGAAGTTGCTAGAGACACAGATATATGTATGTGATACACATTGCACACATGTACTTAATTAAAGTTATGGTAACCCCAGGACACATGACACATTATTAAGCCTATTGTATATATGAGGAAACAAAAACTAAGAAGGAAAAAGTCAGTCAGCCCTAAGCCATATGCCTAATTAACCCTGTAGTCAGGATTTGATCCTGCTTTCCTAAAGGGTCTATGGCTCAGTCTGCAGGAAGTTGCCCAGTACCAATCCCTTCTTTATTCCCTTAGAAACACAACTGATTTTGGCTAGACATGGATTACTGGCCAAGATATCAAATGTTCCTCAGCTTCTCTAGTAGCTAAAGAGGCCATAGACTAAGGGTTAGACAACAAGATATAGTTAGAAGGGTTATGTGAGAATATCCTGAGAAGGTTCCCTAAAGAAATCTCAACCTGGAGGTGTGTACTTCTATAACACCCTTTCTCCTTATTTCCTCTGCCTGAAATGCAGGTGTAATGATACAGCTTTAGTGGATATATTGGACCATATTTGACTTCTGCATGGAAGTCATATTAGTGGAAAGAACAGAAAGATGGTATCTCTGGATTTTGAATGGCATAGAGCATCAAAATAAGCCTGGGCTATCCCCTTTCAGATTGTTTATCTGAATAGTGAAAGAATGAGAACAAATTCAAACACCCATCTTGTTTTAGTCATTGTCACTTTGGGTTTTGTCCCCTGAAGCCACAACCAGTCTTCTTTGATAAAAGCAGGAAGTAAAGCCTGAAGAAAATAAATACATTTTATCATGTTCTTTTTTTATAGTTTTAAACATTTATGTATGAACTATTGGGACTTCTAATTTCATAAAACAAACACTGAAAGTTTTAACGTTGACTAAGAAAGCAAATTCTGCTGCTTTAGACTAAATCTGGATGCTACTAGTTTAGAAAAAATGGAGATGTCCAGTTAATGCTCAGGTAAAGTATTCAAACCAATGCCCATGCATCAGAAATATCTAATACCAAAGATAAGTTATATGTTATATCATATAAAATTGATCCACTAGTACTCTAATCACACCTTCTTAGAACCATACTCTTGTGCTATCCCCTTCCATAATGACTGTGTGGACTGTGGTGGATCTTTAGGTCAGTGGGAATCTACCAAAACTTATACGAACAGAAGCTGGAGAGTGCTATGCATGAAGTTTATCTTCCTAAAGCCCAGCCTTCACCTGCAAAAGCTAGACTGTCTGGCTAATACCCATCAATAACCAATAGATTAGGTTGTAACCTTCTTGTACTCTATGGTCCCAGTGAGCTTCCAGCTGACAGCCAGCAACCAGGTGAGCAGCCTTGGGCTAGCTTAGCAGAAGAACCACCCAGCAGAGCCTGTCCCAACTTGCAAGTCATGAGCAAATTTATGGCTGCTGTTTTAAGGCATGGAATTTTGATGTGGCCATAGGTAATTAATAAAGGCATGCAAACAAATGAATCATCACACACAAGCTAGAAAATAGCATTTAATTCAAAATAGAATTTAGTTTCAGTGTGGGACTTTCCTATTTAAATGGCCAAATAACCCAGCAGATTTAAGGGGTAGATTAAAAATAGAAACATGTGCAGAAAAAAAAAATTGATGAGAACAAAAATGCAATCTATTTGCAAAACATTGACCTTTCAAAGTTGGGCTTCTGGGACCTGCAATGATGTTAAAACCTAAGCATAGGGTAGCTACTAACTGTTTCCATTGATGTGCAGATTTTTATTTTCATTTTTATCATTAGACCAACACAGAATTTAACTGGTACAAAGTTTTTCCTCTGGACACAGAGGACATGGGTTTACATTGACTTAGCCCCAGCAAACACGAATATAGCTCTGCTCTTCAAAGCCAAACACCTTCAAAGCCGAACACCTTCAACTTTGAGGCAGTTGCTAACTTTGTTTAATTGCAGCCCTAAGTGTCTCCAGGCGGCTTCGATTACCACAGGCTTGATTTGAAATGCAATAGACTTCGTCCCTCAAATTTGGTCTCCCTCCCTGGAACTAGCTGGTTTTTTAAGTACAAATTGGCAGTCAAATATGTAATAACTTATGACAAGTTGAGCAATGGCTTTCTCCCATCTGTTTCCAAAGCTTGTTTATTTTTATTCAGATAAATGGGTGATGGAGACAGAAACACCTTATGATTATTTCTATCCCTCAGCTGTTGCAGCCCTGGCCTCACAGTGCCTGCCCCCTGCTTTTCTGGGAAATTGTTATTTAATTGAGTTGTGGTGTGCCAGGCTGTTAGAAAAATAATCACCATTTCCAAGATATTTTGCTTTGGTATGTGTGAATGTGTGCACGTGTGTTTGCATGTGCATGGGTGCACGTGTGTGCACACATGTGGAGGACAGAGGACAACCTCAGGTGTCTTCCTCAATCACTCTCTATCTTATTTATTGAGGCAGGCTCTCTTGTTTGAACCCAGAGCTCACTGTTGCAGCTCATCTAGCTAGTCGGTTTGCCTTAGGAATGAATCTCTGTCTCTGCCTCCTCAGCACTGGGATGATAGGATGGCCACCATGCTAATTCAGCATGAACGTGGGTCTGAGATCGAAATTCAGGTCCTCACAGCAAGCACTTTGCTGACTGAGGCCATCTCCCTAGTCCGATGCTTATGAGACATAAAGTAACAAACATCCCAGACTCAGTTCCAATCTGTCTTGATTCACTTTATTTTTTATTTCAGTGAGAATTTTAAAGTAATATTTGTTTCACATCTATTAAAATATTATATTTATTCTTTTTTGTCTATCATTCCTGCCTCTGTGAAGGACAGGGGATACTCTATACTGAACTATTTGATCTTAAAACACCTCAATAAAGCTATTTTAAATGGAGACATGATCCCTAATAGCCCAACCTAGCAAAAAATCTTTATATTGAATTAGCATGAAGTAGTTTCAGTTCTCAAATATGAAAACACACTTCCCATAAAATCATAGAAATGACAAAAAGATGCTGCATTAGTGTTTTTGTTTGTTTAACCAATTTAAGAGATTTTTAAAAAGCAAGTCCAATCTTCCTTGGATCGGTGGTTTTCAATCAGAGGCAATTTTATCCCCCAGGGGATAGTTGGCAATATCTGCAAATGTTTTTTGGTTGTCACAGATGTGACACTGGCAGTGGGAAGAAGCCAGGGATGCTAACAGCCTACAAACATGACAACCTTCAAAGGCACCAAGAAAATGCTTTATACATAGGAGGGGGTTAGTAAACACTTGCTGAGTGTGTGTGTGTGTGTGTGTGTGTGTGTGTGTGTGTGTGTGTGTGTGTGTGAATAAATAATAAGAGAAGGAATAAAGGTGGAATCATATTATAATCACCTCTTCTATTATATCTTAAGATAATGTTGAGAGGGGTATTGGAAATAGACATGTAATTAGCCCTTGCCTTACACTAAATATTCATTAAGTCATGGATTAATTGTGAATAATAGACCTACGTTCCAGTTGGTCCTATCTCTATTAATAGCAGAGATAAAGCAGTGTTATTTTAAAAATTGAACTGTAGGGCTGGGGAGATGGCTCAATGGGTAAGTCCTTGCTGCACAAGCATGAGGACCTGAGTTCAGATCCCTAGAAACTATGTGAAATGCTGGGCGTTGTGGCATAATCTGTAATTCCAGAACTGTGAAGGGGGAAACAGGTGGTTCCCCAGGGCTTACTGACTAGATAATATAGCTCAGTTGGTGAACTCTGGGTTCAGTTAGAGACCCTGTCTCAAAAAATGAGGTGAAAAGGGGCTGAAGAAGACACCTCTGGCCACACAGCACACACGTTGCATCTACACACACAGCAAGAACCATTGACCTAAAGAGGATTGGACTCATTTTTAGAGAATCTTTTAAATTGATGAAACAAGTACACAATTGATCAATACATGTACACAAACCACATATGCATGCATATATATGTATATATACACACACACACAAAATAAGTAAATGAAACAAACTGCATTAGACTGTCACCAAATCAACTCTGAGGTTTCCAATGCTTCATACAGATGGTTAATTTCTCACTCAAGTTCAGCCCACATTAGGGGTTTCCTTTCTGAAAACAGCTCCCTTCTAAGCAGTGGTCTAGGGATCCAGACGGTAGGTAGCCTCCAGTTCCATGCTGTCTACAGATTACTCTGAGAGGACAGATCACTTCGGAGTCACATGTAGGCATATCACTCTTGCTTGTCTGCTCTAAGCCAGTTCTGCCAAAGCCAGAGCAGAGAGTTCTTCATTGTTATGTGACCCTTGTCATTGCACAAAGTTCCATACTTAGAAGAGCCCTGTGTTTACCTTAACATGCTACTGTCACCCCATGGAACATAGAGCCCAGTGTTTTCATTTTGCACTGGGCCTTGGGAATCATACAGCCAGTTCCCATCCAGGTCCAGAAAGCTGGGGAATTTAGGAACACCTAGTCCTTCCATAAGCAAAGAATAGCACCCATATGGTGCCTGTTGAGCAGCAGGACACATCTGCTTTACAGCCCCACAGTTACACCTACTTTGTCCCTCTTAGGTGAGAAGCAAGTACCAGCAATGGCTCTCATTGCTTCTTATTCTGGGTTCCTGGTTCCAGTCCAGGAGCCTGCTCAGATTCACCCATTATTGCTTTCTGCTCCTCACTCTCAAGCTGGCTCCATTCATTCATTCATTCATTCATTCATTTATGTAAAAAGGTTTTTATTGCAGGTTGACCTCAATCAGGCTATTTAGCTAAGGATGGCTTTAAACTTCTGATCTTCTTGACATCATCTTGGATACTGGAATTATAGGCCTGTACCTCAACATCTAGTTTATATGACGGTGAGGATTGAACCCAGAACCTTGTATATGCTAGAATCTTTTATGAAACTCTACTGATTGAGTGGATGCCAGCCTAGGCAGTGTGGTCTGGGCCCTAGGCTTCTCATTCACATCCAGCACAGCTCATACCAATTGGGTATTCACAATTCCATTTTTCAGATGAGATAATTAAGTTTCAAGATTTTCTCTGTAATCTGGGCATGTTGGTACACACTTGTAATCCCAATACTTGGGAGGCTGAGGTAGGAGGATTGCCATGAATACCAGGCAAGCCTAGGCTACAATGTGAGACTCTGTCCTCAAAAAAAACAAAACAGAACAAAACAAAATAAAGAGAGCTTTCGTGTTATCCTGTAGACTGTCTCCAGAAGGCCTTGGCCCTGATTCATCAGAGCTTGTCTGGGCATGTTGGAGACACTACTGGCAGCTCTAGAGACATGCAGAGGTTATATTCCAAATGGTAGTACAGGACAAGTGATCTATGATCTCAGAAATGCATCTGCTAGGTAACTGACCTACCCAAAGCCCTAGGCATGGTCAGTGAGGGGCTGGAGGTTTACATGTGCCGTGGATCCCAGTTCCAGTTAAGGGTTCCTTGTCTCAGGCTCCTAGGGAAATTCCCACTACCAGAGAGCTAAAGAGAGGCTACACCTATTACGAGCTAGCCAAAATAGCAAAGTTGTCTCATTTAAACTATATTGATCTCACTCTACAATGGAGATTCTGTTTGTATTTTTCAGAAGGCAGTGAGAGAGCCAGGGACAACTAAATTCCACCAACAAGCCATGAGATGATGGCTGACATCCTGGCAGGAGACAAATCATCCCTGGCCTTTACACAGGGCACAAATGAAACCTATGAGAAAGTGACGAGACAAATAGGAGACCAATCACCACAGCAAGTCTAATAACCCATGAAAGGTCAATGGAGACAGACACCAACCATACCCAAAACAACTCCTGGGCAAAGATCAAGAGATACTTAAGATCTCAACAACAAAGCAGATCTAAAACTCACCAACTATGACTCAGGGAAGTGAGCGGAAGAGGGGCGGATAGAATGTAAGAGCCATGGTGGGGGAGAATATCCAGATACATTGCCCCCTCGGCAACAATGCACAAAGGGGGAAGGAAAAAAAAAAAAGAAAAACTGGCTGCCTCTGGTGCAGTTCATGCCCCTTATCCTAAGGACAGATCCAGTATGTGCGCTGAGGAAGGACCCCAGTGGGTAGGGGACAGAGAGGAGGGAAACAGGGACACATTCACAAGATTTGCTCATACAGTATATATATATATATATATTCATAATATATATATATATTCATAATATATATATATATATATATACACTTATTCATAATATAATGTATAAAGTAATATATATATACACTTATTCATAATAAAGATATTTTAAAAAAAGGTTTGTGGGGCTGGAGAGATGGCTCAGCGGTTAAGGCACTTGCCTCTGGTGCCTAAGGCCCTGGGTTCAATTCCCCAGGACTCACATATGTCAGACCCACAGGTGGTAGCCCTGGTGTTCTCTCTAACCACCCCCCATCTCTCTCTGTATTTCTCTGCTTGAAAA
The DNA here is from genome assembly GCA_004024765.1 of Zapus hudsonius. Taxonomy (NCBI): domain Eukaryota; kingdom Metazoa; phylum Chordata; class Mammalia; order Rodentia; family Dipodidae; genus Zapus; species Zapus hudsonius. Next base: position 121,336 of record PVHP010000637.1, read on the forward strand.
TGAATAAATAAAATATTTAAAAAAGGTTTGTATGTGGGTGGTGGTGGGGCTGGTTAGCACAATAACAAGACTTAAAGGAGTCAGAATGCTGAAATGCAGCATAATCCAACCAAGGCTTGGGTTCAATGGGAAGAAAGTGGGGCAAGTTGCTGGTAGAGCAGGAATGTTGCTGATCTTGCAAACATGTGTTCTTCCGCGTGATAAGTAAATACATACTGGGTGACATGGTGATGTTGCAAGCTGTTGTTTTATGGCTTGGAAGTCAGCTGTCTGTGATTGATGCTAGCAATGAAAGTATTTATAAAATAACGCGAATTAGAAGGAGTTGCTTTATGAGTCTAGGAAAATGGATCTTTTATGAAGAATAAAACTTGATGAAGGAGCTCTATTGAGGTCATAGAAATCTGAAATTAAACATGACGGGATGAAAAGCAGAGAGGGGGTGTTTTGAACTGTCTGGGCCTGTAGCCTGGGAAGGATCATGCCTTTTCTTTTGCATACGTCACGTGGAGGGGAAGACTCATTTCCACTCACCACTATTGGTTTCTCTCTGCCATGAATGCCACTTTCAAAAACTTGCATTCTCTCTTTAAATTATCCGGATGCCAATCAGGGAATAACAGGCACATATATGAGTCTTAACCACACACATGTCATTCACTGTCATTCTTCACTGAACAGAGTCTGGCACACAGTAAGCATTCATAAATAGGTAAGAGATGTGTGAGCTGTGGCTCTCCGTGGCTTGCTCTGGCTCGTGTGTTTGCAGCTATTCTCATGTCATTGTTGGCTTTGAGTAATCTTCCCTATGTGTGCATCTCTTCCTTCTAAAAGCACCACCTTTCTAGATCAACATGTTTGTCTCTTGGAAACAATACTTCAGGAGAGAGACAGAATTCACCTCTTCCTCACACAGGGGGCTGGTGCCTTCTGAGTGTCATTAGTGATTCTCAGTTGAGATTTTGGGTGGGGCATCTCCTTTGCTTTTCTTGCTTTACCACCTTGAAGGACCTGCTTACCCCATGACTATTCCATGACCACTTAGCATCTAAGCCTTTAAAGCATTTTCTCCATGGAATAACTTGTTCATTAGTTGAGCACAGAGAGGCAGCAAGGCCTGACAAATATCACCATTGGCTATTTATAGATGTAAAGCCCCCCTCCTGCTGGGAAATGGGCACATTAAAGATTTTTAAGAGCTGGGACCTTTGAGCCTCTATTTACAAGTCAAATTGAAAAAGCATGAATTTGAAAAGCTCTGGGCACCCAGCAGTCTGCCACTACCTTACACACTCTAGAACTTTCTGCTTCTGTTGAGTTCTACCCAGCCAGACAAGGCCCAGAGAAGCTGAAAAGTGCTACTCTCCCCAAAACTGAGCTCAGCAGAGAAGATATACCCAGGTAAGCTGTAGAGTGCTACACACCTGCTCATGTGTCCCCCCACCCTCCACAGGACTCTGGTTCCCCAAGCCTACAGGCTTGTAAAGATGATAAGACCACACCTTGAACTGCCTGAATCCAATTTCCTGGAGCTTCCCAAACAATGTTCCACAACTTCGTGGGAGGGATCTTGGAACCACTGAAATTCATTCTCTCTGGAGGTCTAGGTGTGGGCTGGATGGGGCTCCCTCAGAAGGTTCTGGAGCAGTGCCCACTCCTTGCTTCTCAGCATCTTGTAGCTGTGCAATCTTGGTTTAGTGTCTGTATTTCTGTCTGCACTGCCATCACCACTCCTACCTCTTCACATCGCTGCTCCCTCCTCCTTCATCTCTTTCTCAAGGACACTTGGGATAGAGTTCAGGGTGCACCTACAGAATTCAGGGGACTCTCCTTGACTTGAGATCTTTGACTTAATCACTTTTATAAATACTCTTATTCCAAAGATCGCATTTATGTTTTGCAGAGACGGGGACTTGATTTATTCCCACTGGCATGGCTCAATCAACCCCGAAAGTTCTCACTATGCTGGGACACTTCGTCAGACACGCATATATGCCCTTGACTTCTTTCAACTATGTTACCCTCCTTGTTGTAGGGGAGCAGAGAGGCCCGGCTGGAAGGATGCAGCCTGTGTGGTGGGATCAGAGCTGGAACTGGGCATCTGTGGTTTATGAGTCTCTGCTGGGGCTCTGCTCCTGTAGCCCAGAGTTCTGGGGACTAGTGGTACAGCCTGCCATCCCTTCAACTCGGGAGGCTGAGGCAAGAGGATCCAAAGTTCATGGGCTAGAGAGAGTTCAAGGCCAACATGGGAAACTTGGTGAGACCTTCTCTTAAAATAAGAGTAAAAGGAAGGGTTGGGAATATAGCTCAGAAGCAGAGTGTGCATTGTCCAGTATATGTGAAGTCCTAGGTTCAATCCCCTGTACCAGGCCAGAAAAAAAAAGGACCGAGGTTCCTCCAGGCAGCAGGAACAAGAGACAAGGTGCTCAAACACTGGGAACACGGATGCTTGGCATCTGGAGAATGTTTCTGCTTGTTTCCTGAGAATCAACACTTTGAAGCGTGGGCCTCAGAAGCCATCAATTCTGTCATGGGTTCAGCTAATGCCACACTTGTTTCATAGGCTCAATTCTCATGACATGTGATGGCTGGCTCCTAAATCTGAGTTGCTGTTCCTGCTGCCTAAACTATGTTATCTTTGTAGAAGCACAATGAAGGGGCTTGGGAAGATGAATGGCGGCATTGCTCCTGTTTAAGCTCTATCAGGGGCCCACTGGATTTAGAGTGAAAGACATATCTCTGCCACGATGGACATAAGCTTTAGATTTCTATAAAAACATGGTCAAGGCAAGCTTTTGCCTCATTTTTCTCCCTAATCTTCAAAGAAAGAAAACTGCACTGTGGATTCTTTTCCTCTTTGAAGGCTTGAGGCTTTAGGACTAATGGAGAACAGGGGCTGGTTAGGAAGGTTTTCCTTGAATGCCAGCTGCTTGCTCCTGGTTATATTTCTAAGGGCTGGAACCCTCCACTCACTGCCCTTGGATTCTGTCCTATATCTATAAGGGCTTGGAGTCCTGGATCAGTCTTATGCATGGACTTTCTAGGAAAGGAGAGGAAGCAGAGATTTCCAGGAAGAGAAAGGGGTGAGGAGGTTAGGGTGCAGGTAATGTCCATGGAGTTGTAGCAACCAGGCCACCTTGTCTGAATGTCTTGAGTCTTCTTTTCAGACTTAAAAGGAAGGACACGAAAAAGGAATTAGTGTGATACAACCTGAAGGTGCCCCAAGATGGCACTGTGTGAGCTCTCAATGTTTCATTGCTTTCACACTAGAACTTGGGACAGCCATGTTCCATTTTGGTTCCAGTTTGGACCCTTGGAAGGATCCTGGAGAAAACTGGAAGGCAGGGAGTTATGTGGAGTCCCATTCCATGAGAGCTGAGTCACATGCTGAACACATGTACAGGTGGTGTGACACACTGTGACACAGCAGAAGAGACCCTGCCTTGGGAGGAAGGGCTGAGAGATCACCTCAGGAGATGGCTCAATTAACAGCGTCTGTGACTCCATCTATTTCACAGACCAGCAGCGGCAACATGTCATTCACGTGCCCAAAGTGTGGAGGTAGGAAGGGGAAGAATGCATTAGATGCTTCCCCTGGGGTAACAGACTGCCCAGAAGAGCAATGGAAAGAGAAATGAAGAGACATTTTTGCTTCCCACTCTGTCCTTCTCCACAGAGGGACTTATGGACATACACACATACCAGCTCAGTCTTAGTGATGGAGGTTAACACTGCATGCTCCAAAAAACTCTCCCAATATTATAGGCCATCAAGCATCTCCTATTTCCTTTACCTCTTAGCTATTATGAGTGTCAAGATCGCTCCCCTATGTGCTAGGAAGATGGCTCAGCAGGTAAGGCACTGGCTGCACAAGCATGGAGACCTGATTCCAGATCCTCAGCACCCATGTAAAAGCTGGGCATAGTGGGGCAATCTGCCTAGCTCTGTATGCAGTGAGAGACCCTGTCTCAAAGAATAAGATAGTCACTGAAGAAGATAACTGATGTCAACATCTGGCCCCCACATATGTGTACACACACATGCACATAACATACACACTTGTACATGTGCACACACATATGCACAAAGCAAAAAATAAAAATAAAAAAATAAAGCCCAGATCCCTTAGATTTGAACCTTTGTTTCAGCCCTTGGGAAAATGTCATCTAGTGCCCTTCCTAGAAAGGTCTCCTTGCCCATGGGGACAGAGGTCAGATTCCAGTCCTGTTCAGTGAAGTCTCTGCCCTAGGCATGTCTAATACCTCACTCGGCCTCTTGCTGCTCTACAAGGTCGCCCAGTTTTGATGCTTCTGTCCCCAGAAAACTGAGCTCTCACCCACTCCCTTCTTGCACTTCAATGCACCCAGCTTGTTTACACTCTTTGATAGGCTCCCAACTCTTACTATCCATTTACTTTCATTCCCACAAGATAGATTTTCTGAACATTTTAAATTACTTTGTTTAGTTGTTGATGGATGACCATCCCTTAGATTCCCCCAGTCTGATGGGAACCTTGGATGCCTTCTCTCACCCATGCAAATGTGGGAATTACAGATGAATGACTTCTATCCAGGCAATGTCGACCTGTTATTTTTAAAACACTCTGTAATTATCAGACTTGCTAGTCATAGTGAAAAGTCTAGAAGCATAAACAACCTCTATAATGCGGTGAGGTTTCTCCCTTTCCCAAATTGCCCCTCTTCCTGCCCTGCTGAGTGTATTGGTCATTGTTGTTGTTGATAATCACTTGTAGGTGCTCCTCACACTTCCAGGTGCTCCTCTGACCTGTTAGAAGGGCTGAACTTGCCTCTTCTGTTGGCTTTAGCTGTGGCCCCAAGACTCTGAAGTGTAAGCAGAATCATGTGCTATTCAGAGTGGAAGCTTCCAGAGCTGATGTGCGACATGTCTTGGCATTCTTTTGTCTGCACGGCCACCTCTCATGTTCTTGATAGTGGCTGCCTTAGCCTGACCCCCAAAGAGAGGGTGACACAAAGCAGAGTCTCCAAGAAGCCCCCTCAGACAGTGAAGGAAGAAATGGACCATTTTTAATGTGAGCCACTGGACGTTTAAGGTTGCTTGCTATAATAGCACAAGCCAGGCCACCTTGGCCACACGCTGTCTTACACTTGGGACTTAACCTGGTTTGTTCAGGAATGACTGCTTATGCTACCCCTCCCTCATGCCCTCATGCTAATTGTCTTTATCTTGTTTCCTCTGTGTGTGTGTGTGTTATACTTGTGTAGGTTTTTTTTTGTATGTGTGCAGGTGCGTGTCTGTATGTAGAGGCCAAATGACAACATTAGACGTCATCTTCAGATGTCATCCTCAGGATGCATAAATACACACCATCCATCTTTTTTTGAGACAGGGTCTCTCACTTGTCTGGAGCTCACTAATTAGACTAGACTAGTTGTCCAGTAAGCTCCATCTCTTGTCTCCACCTCCACAGTGCTGGGATTACAAGTGTGAACTGCCACACGTGGCATTTAATGTGGGTTCTGTCCACAGCTGTGAGCAAGGGTCTCTTCTGCTGTGTCACAGTGTGTCACCACCTGTATGTGTGTTTGACATGTGACTCAGCTCTCATGGAATGGGACTCCTTCCAGTTTTATCCCAGATCCTTCCATGGGTCCTAACTGGAACCATGTAGAACTCTGCTGTCTCAAGTTCAAGTGTGAAATCCTTGGAACATTGAGAGCTTGCACAGGTCCTCATGCTTGCGCCTTAAGCACTTTCCCCTCTGAGCCATTTCCACAGTCCCTCAACTTAATAATTTCTGGTCATCATTTAGGGCATATTAGTAAGTCTGACCCAATGTCCGTCTGGAGTCAAGGTTAAATATCCTTCCTCTTTGTTCCCACTTGTCTCCATATGGTCACCTGCCCCCTCATGCTGGCATGCTGGGTTGCAGTTGTCTGTTGACTGCTCAGTATCAGTCCTGCATGGCAACTCCACTTCCTCCATATCCCAGAGGCCTCCAGGTACCTGAGACATGACACCTTTGCTGGATGAACTGATAGAATGAATGGACAGATGGGTGTGAGGATGGTTTTAGAAATGTTCTTACTCATGATATTCGGAAAAGAATATTGTATGCAGCACTTCCTAGTTCTTTGTTTGTTTGTTTTTTCAGGTAGGGTCTCACTCTAGCCCAGGCTGACCTGGAATTCACTATGTAGTCTCAGGCTGGCCTTGAACTCATGGTAATCCTCCCACCTCTGCCTCCCAAGTACTGGGATTAAAAGCATGTGCCACCACAACTGGTCTCTAGTTCTTATTTTATCTCACTACCTTCTGCCACAGGAATCCTCACCCTTGTTCAAATGGTAGAAATTAAGTCACAAATGGACTTGGCTTTCAGACCAGTCAAAGGGTGGCCTGTAATTTTAACATTTGGGAGGCTGAGGTAGCAAGGCTGTTGTGAGTTTAAAGCCAGCCTGGGTTGCTTGGTGAGTTCTGGCCCAGCCAAGGCTGCACAAATACACACAAAGAAACAAACAAACACAAATAAAAATCCCCCAAACCACAATAACAACAAAAAATCCAAGTTCTCTTTCTTGTCCACAGCTGTGAGCACCTGCACCCACTTTCATAGGGGCCAAGGTAGCAGAGATGGTCCTTGAACAGACCACAGGGTCACCTGCTGCTGGTGGGACTAGAGGGCAGGGGTTACTGAGCACAGCTATTGGCTATGGGCTGTTCCAGGTGGAACACCCTCCTAGTTTCTGTACATCATTTCTTTTGGGCTATTCTTACAGACTCATGGATCCAGAGGTGTAAGGGACACCAGAGCCATGATGTCCACCTTCCAACCTACCTGTAGGGGAAGGAAGGTGTCTAGTCTCCATTTAAACACACCACGGACCAGAGCTTCACGCCTGACAGCAGCCTGTTGTATCTCTGGGCCTCTGATATTGCCATGATCTTTGGTGCATACACACAGGACCAACCTCCTGGAAGCTCTAGTCCTGCGGTGGCTACTACAGTTTCTCCTCCATTGAAACCCAAATCGTTATGCTTATCTTTCACTGTTAGTCACCAATCTCTAGCTCTGTTATAATTTCTCAGTGTCCCATTCAAATCAAAGCACCATATGTGAAATATGCAAGATTCCTTGAACCATGCTAAAGTGGTGGAAGTTAGTTTTCTGGGTTGATGTTCATCCAGACCTTTCCTTTTGAACTTGTAGGCAACTAAGGCCCCAATACTGTTTTCCTGTGAACAGAAGCACAGGAGTCTCACCCTGTCTTATGGAGGAAGCTTTTAAGAATCTCACAGGTATAACAGCACAAGGTGGAAGGCAGTAGGCAGGAGGATCAGGAGTTCAAGGCCAATCTCACTCCGTGAGGAATTTGAGGCCAGCCTGGGCTACATGAGACCATGTTTCAAAAAGCAAACACATAAGAATCTCGGGGGCTGGTGAGTGGCTCTGTTAGTTAAGCGCTGGCTACGTAACTGTGAGCACCTGAGGTTGGATTCCCAGGACCCAAGTAAATGCTGGGTGTGGTGGCCCGCCTGTTGACCCGGCACTTGGGAGGCAGAAATAGCGGATCCTGTGGCAAGCTGGCTAGCTAGACTAGTCCAATTGATAAGCTCTGGGATCACGTGAGAAACCCTCTCTGAATAAAGAAGGTGGAGATCCATCAAGGAAAACATCCAATGTCAACCTCTGATCACTTCATGCATGTACCTATACACACCATCACCTGTGCAGACATGCATTGACATTACACATGCAAACTCACACAATCTCTAGGAGAAGGCTTTAGCTTAATCTCTGCTATATTAAATATCAGTTCATGGCTGTGGGTTGTCCATGCCTAGGAGGAAACTGGATTCAGCCATCTGGTATATAAGCTACGCTTCATCTACTTTGCATGAGCCACAATTTTGTTAACATAAATGCTTAATAACATTAGTGCCCAGTAAATATTATCTATTTCATAGTTGTTTTCTTGTACAGATTGTGTATCTATATGTGCACAGAAATAGGCAGGCACACATGTATGTGTGTATGCATGTATATATGCACATGCATACATATATGACATATAGCAAGATATATGGAGGAATACAACCTGCCCTTGTACATACCATTCAGCGTAAGAACTCTCCCTATTACAATGCTCATGTAGCTCCTGCATAAATTCTCTGTGAATTTATTCCTACCTTCCCTGCAAAGGAAAGTGACTTTCTGGGATTTAAAATCTATTATCTACTGCTTTGCCTTAGAGTTTCTGTATCTGTCTCTAAACACATTAGTTGTTCTAACTCTGCATACATGGAATCATACCATATGCAATTTTCTGAAAGCTGTTTTTCATGCCACAGTATATTCTAGAGATGGAGCCGACCCTCCACGATGGCACTGTCATTTACTCAGCTGTGCTTTGGTCAGTGAGCACGCAGATTGCTTCGTGTTCTTTCGGCTGCTAGCAGTGCCCAGGTGCACGAATGGAAGTTTCTTGCAAGGATTTCCCTGGGAATAGGTTATCCATCTTTCACTTTGATAGATAATGACAAACCAATCTTCACAGTTGTTCCAATTTAGAATCCCAACAGTAGTCACTGAGGGTCACTCTTTTCCCATGTTATTGACAATGTATGTCATTTCTAGAGTTAGTATCTAACAATAAGGTAGACATAAAATGATGTTAAATTAATAGACCTGCCATTTGGATTTCACTGGTCAGAGCTTTTGATACTCTGTACAAATATGTTTATTTAGTGATGTGATTTTATATTTTTTTTAAATTGAATTTGTTTGCTTTATTTCTTATCACACATAGGGGTTCCTCATATAATCTGGTGACCAATCTTTTACTATTCAAATGTGCTACAATATCATAATACAATGTCTTGAATTTCTACTTTTCACAGTGTCATTTCTAAGGTATTTAAGGTACTTAAGAAATCCCCATTACAATGCCAACGTGGTCCCTGCGTTCTCCTTCCTGAATTGATCTCCCACCTTCCCTCCACCGGAAAATCTGGACTTTCAAATCATTTCTAATTGTTTCTGCCTACAACTCCATTCTTTGTTTCTAAATGCATTAGTTGTCCTAATTCTACATATACAAAACCATATGATATACATTTTTCTGAAAACTGCTAATATCATGCCTCAAATTTGTACCTTAAAAATAATGATCCCAAAATTTTAATTGCCAAGCTTTCATGGAAAACCTTGACATGTATCAGGCTGAAATCGACACACTTCTGTCTTAGAGTCTCTGTTTCCCACCAGTTGAATAAGCTCACTGGAAGCCACAGTGCACCTGGTCCATTTCCATTTTCATTCACTCTGTGAGGCTCACAGGAAGTTCCCTGGCACAGTTTATAGACTCTTCCTCTCCTTGGTTTTCCCAGCTGAATCACCTGCTTAGTGCAACCTTTAGTGTTGAAAGAAACCATCATGGGCTCCCCACTTCCTTCCTCCCAGAGATCCATGACTCTGTCAGCCATTTTCCTAGAGCTCTGGTACAGCATAGTGAAACCAACTTGGAAAGTTTAATTAGTGAGCTTGCTCCAAGATAAATGAAAATAAGAAGTTTCCACTTCCACCTGTTTATGAGCCTATGGCAAAATTAATTAAAGCCAATGGAGAAAATTAGACAAACACTTTTGAAATAAAGGAAATAAACATTCTGGAGTATGAGGAGAAAGCTTATGAAACATGAGGGTCAATTATTTACAGTCATGTGTTTCTGCCTGATAATTTAATCACGTGTACTCCACCTGCCATTCCATTGGAACACATGCTAAGAAGAAAGGCTCTTTAAATTTAAAAATGGTGGTCAAATGGGTTTCTTATCAATGGCACAGCCATATCCCAGGGCTTATGAAATATTCCTGGACAAGGTGCCTGTGGATTTTATGACTTGTTCTTTTCACTAAGATGAAAGGCTATTTTTTTTTCTTTTTATAAACCTGTAAAATGGGAACTTTAGACATAATTTTGCTGCATTTACAAGAACAGAAAAAGTTGTTTTTGTGCTGGAGGGCGTGTTGGTATCTAAATAAGACAGGCACAGAGGAAAAAGTAAGACTATGTGTTGGGATTGGCAGGTGAGCTGTCAAACGAAAAGAAATGTCTGTGGGAAATGGTTAAGGCCTGTCTGTGAGAAGACACTGGTTTGCATGATAACGTTTCTGTTCCTGGACCGAATCCAGGGGCAGTCCCTGGCGGCGGCTCCGTGTTGCTGCAATGGTGCGGTGAAGCAGAAACCTCATCACACTTGGGCTGGGTCAGAGAAGACACAGATGCTGGGGCCCAGGAATGGGGAATGAATGTCAGAAATAAGCAATCCCACCATTGGGAGCTTAGCTAACAGAAATGCAAAATGCCAGAAAGAAAAGAGCTCAGGACAAAGATCGCTGCTGGATGGCTCAGGCTTGCACACAAGAAGCAGTTCGAGGATAGAAAACGAGTAAATGAATTACTAGGCCACAACAGCTATTAAAAAAAAAATCAGGAGGCTCTGTGCTGTCATGAAAAGATGACTACTTTTTGGGGGGTGGGGCAGGGAAGACAAGCTATAAGATAAATTGCATTCTAGAACTCCCTCGTTTAGAGACATCAAGTCAGCCCCTGGCTGGAGATATATTTGAAAATGAACAAAACTACAGAGGAATACATGCAAATTGGTCCTGGTCAGGTGAGGTGGTGGAAATTCTGGAGCAGATTAGAAGGGGTGGAAGGTTTCATTGGGCTCAGTCACTTCTGTGCTTTAACTGTTACCGTAATGGGATTTTATTTGTTAACTTAAAGAGATAAAATGATAAAAATCAAACAATCAACAAATAAACAGAGTAACCAAAGGTAAGCCCTGAGAACCAGGGGCTAAGCCCACAGAAGAGGGAAATCTTAGGGTTGAGCTAGTCCAGGGTCCTGGGTTTAGGAGTATCAGAGCCCATAAGGACAAGGATGTAGAAATTAGTCTGATACAGACATGCAGGGAGATTCGTGGGAACTCGCATGGGAATGGAGCCGCAAGAGCTAGGCAATGGAAATGGAGGTTGAGCATTGACTTCTGGGGGTATTCAGAGCCCAAAGGCATCTCCCTTCCTCTCCTGGGGCCCTCTGCTGTATCCACCCCAGGCTGACAGCACCATCATTTAGGATGCATGAGATTCTCAGAGCTGAAAATTTTCCTAGAGACCTTTGAAAAAATGCAAATTTAGGGGTACCATAGAAGACCTGTCAAATCAGAATTTGGAATAAAGGCCTACTATTTGTCTTTCCAGATTTTCTTGCATGTATGTCTCATGTGGAGAGGTTTGGTGACCACACTGGCCTTCTGGTTTCCTGTACTCCAGCCCAGAGCTTACTGTGTTATGCTGATCCCAGATTCTAGTCTTACTACCAGTAGTGTTGAGGATAACCAGGTAGGTGATTGACAGAGATGACAAAGATGGAGATTATAACAATGACAGCAGAGCCCTGGGTGGGCTTCTGACATATCCTTTCCTAACTGAGAAACAAAAAAATAAGGGGATTACCTGACATGCCTGTGTGCATGGGAGGGGTCCTATAATGAAGAGGGCAGATCTGGAATTTGAACCCAGAAGCACTTCATTATCTATTCTGCCTCTATGGTGATGGATATTAGTGAGAATAATACTGATAATATCAATAATAACAAATGTTTACAAAACATCTAGCTCAGATCAGCCTCATGCTGAGGGTTTTACATATATTCTTGATTAGTCTTCTGGCCCACCCTAGGGAATCAGCATTGTCTTTGTTAACTGTGCCTGAGCAGCTATGGAGGCTGGGAAGGTTACAGTTTGCTAAGGCAAGCCTCTGCTAAATGACAGGGCTAGGGCTTGTGCTTATGGTGTGAGACTCCACCCTCTGTCACCTAAGGAGGTGAAGCCAAAAGTCACAATGTGGCCACCTTGCTCCTTAGTGCTCTGACTCGGGCTCATGGTGTGGCTTAGCTCTCTCATGTGCACCCCCAATTCCACTTCTGATGTAGCTAGTGACTCTCTGCTCCAGGAGCGAGTCCTTCCCCAGGCTTCCACAGCAACTCTTTTCAGTGTCTGAAGTGCCTCCTTCCAATCCCCTACTTAGAAAACTCTTGAACTTGGTTCCAGTAATACTCTTCCTTGACACCACCCTGAATTCCTTCCCCGAGGTCACTGACCCCTGTGTCTTTTGTTGTCATGGTGCCACTTTGGTGACACAGTCAGTGATCACTGTATTAGTTGCTTTTCTCTTTGCCGTGACCAAATACTTCACAAGAAGTAACATGGGGGAGGAAGTGTTTTATTTTGCCTCACGGTCTGAGGGGGATCAAGTCTATCATGAAGGGGAAGGCATGGGCACAGGAGTGTGAGGCAGCTAGTTACATTGTATCCTCAGACAAATAGCAGAGATCAGACAGGAAGTAGGGCCAGGTAAGAAAGCTCCAGAACTGTCCCCAGTGACTCACTTCCTCCAGCTAGGCTCCACCTCCTAAAAGTTCATTACCTGCCAAAATAGCACCACCAGCTGGGGACCAAGGGTTCCAACATATGAATTTATGGAGACATTTAATATTTAAACAATAGCAAATTCTTAGGCAGCCTTGTCCCCACAGTTTGGGCCTCCCCATCAGAGTTGGTGGCTGAAGGAATGGGACCTTGTCCTCTCTAACAAGCCAGGGCTAGTTACCAAAACAAAGACTCAAAAGGCCTTAAACAGCTCTAGTCTCCCTGAGGGCAGTGGTGTTTTATCAGCCCTTCTGTCCTCATTGGATGCAACATGTCTCTTACTCAACCCATGAAAGAAGTTAATTGGAGACACTACATTACCTTGTTTTTTGGAGTTCTGGAAGGTGAGATTCAATTAGCAGTTTGTTTCCATTTAGTGCAGAGAAATGATTGGAGGCTTTTCCACAGGGGAACCATAGTGAAAGGGTTGTCATCTGATCTCTGGCTTTGAGCACCCTCTAAACTCCCCAAGCTTCTAGAGTCCCCTGAGGTAGAGGGGTAATAATGGCTCCTACTTCACAGGTTACTTATAAAAATCAAACGGAATCAAATATTTGCAGAAATCAATAGGACATATTTGGGTTCTTCATATAGATTCTTAAAACACAGTTGCTGCAGTTAAAAATGTCTGAAAATCAATGGCCTAGATGTTTAACCATAGGAAAATGGCCAAATAAATTAGGCTCAGCTACTTGATGGGCCATTATGTAGTCATTAAATATTATAATTATAAAGACTGCAGAAATCTGGGACGTGCTTATGATATATTGAATCGAAAGTGAGCCCTGAGTGGTGCTGCATGCCTATAATCCCAGCACCTAGGAGCAGAGAAAGGAGGATCCCCACAAGCTACAGCTATCTTGATCAACACAGCAAGTTCTAGGTCAGCCAGGGCTACATAGTGAAACTGTGTCTCACAAAAGTGAAAACCAA